>DWPV01001605.1:0-20020 GCA_018251915.1 Urbanus proteus proteus
TGTTAGCCGATTCTCAGACCTACCCAATATGCTTACCAAATTTCAGAGGAATCGGTCAAGCCGTTTCGGAGGAGTATGCAGACTAACATTGTGACACGAGAATTTTATATATAAGATTTAACCTCATAGGACACGTACAATGTAAATGTTAAGTACTAATAATGAAATTGAATATTATTTTTAAAACACATGACATGCAACAAATCAGGAGGCAAAATCTGAAATTCAAACCACTAAGTACATAGCAGTGACTGTGACAGTTTTGTTATGCAACTATAAAATCATATTTATAGCAAAATAAAAGTACAAGAATAAGCATCAAAGCGACAAAGTTGAGTTACGTCATTTAAAGTTGTAAGCGCCAGTGATTCTTTTCATTTCCAATAAACGGAGCCTCTTCAAAAGCTATCAGCCAAAAACAAGCAAATAAGTTGATAGAAAAGCAAAATAAAATCCTTTTGCGGAGCCGAGAAACGCAAACCGTTTCGTTTCGTTGCAAACTATCACGATTTTCACGAATTCAGAGGTGGAAAAACAAAATCCTCGCACCTAGGCGTCCTCTTCAATAGATAGGTGAGGGGGCCGGCGATACCTCCCTGGCACACCCCAAACGCCTCCCCGAAGTGAAAAATTCATTCCAATACGGACATTGCTGGTTCGTGAACAGAAACCAAAGGGCATTTGAATGAAGTTTATTCTAAACAAATTCTGTGGTTACGACGCTTAAAGCAGTTCGGGCGAGCGGTTGAATAAATTTTGCGGAATTTAAAGTAAATCAAATAGAATTTTAGCTGAATAGTCCGCTTTGTCGATGATTACCGATAAATAATTGTTCTGATCGAATTAACTGTAAAAATTGGGCTACCGGGCAAAAAGTTCAACTAAATCTTCAAGTACTATTTTTTCAATTTCGAATAAATTGCATTTTATTTTTACTTACACTGAATAATGCACTTTTAACATGGTAGTTTAATCTTTTCCAAGCATAAGCCTTCTATTTTCTTCTATCTTCTATTTTCTTTATTTTTTATGTTATCTTTTTGTAAATAACAAGTCGCTTTATTGTGGTTAATGCTTAGAATTTCAATTTCCTCTCATTCCTTTAACTATTCCTGATAACGCTGTTATATCTAAAATAACACTCGCATTACTTCATTTATTAATAAGCCTGATACGAGTACCTACTTATATGAAAGAATACTTATTACAATTATTATGATTGTTATTCGACAATTTATTGACGTAATCATTAAATTCTTCAATATCTATCTAATTATTTCTATTGTCTTTGTTATCGTTGATGAATCTTAATTCAATGCCAACCGGACACTAAAGAATTTATAAAAAGAAAAAATACAAATGTGTGATTGATGTGATTGTATGAGAAGCAAAGCTAAAAGTAGATTTGGAAAAGATTCATCTTTATTGTAAAGTTTGATCCATGACTCACATAGCAACGGTTGGAAGCCGCGAAGAATTCCTATATTGGAAACTCATTTTGAGCGAAGTAGTTATTTTGTTGTCACCGACGTGAGTTGCTACAGGAATTGGAATTGTATACGTGAAGAATTTCTTTCCAATACTTTATAACAAAGTAGGTATATCCAAAATTCTCAAATGTCTATTCATAACTATTGTAGTCAAACAACCAAAATTACAAAGAAGAAGAAGAAATTACTTTAATGATTTCACCTAAATAGGTAAATAATTTTATAATTATTGCTATTTAAGTGTTCCGTTCATAGATCGCATATCGCCTGAGGTTTACTTTTAGTATAATTTTAAAATCTAAAAATTTTAAAAATGCCTTAAAATTTATAAAATTTAATGTTACATGCAAACGCATTTGGCTGTTATGTTAGCCTCATATTAACTTTACTCTTCAAATGACTTTAAACCTAGCAGATCCACGCGTTTTCACCCACGTTAAAACAGTATTAAGACACATTTTATCAAAAGTGTTTATGCTTTTTCCAAAATCAAAGTAGCCCAAGTTACGCCTTAGACTTTCAGCTATCTTCTAGTTAAGTCCCGTCAAAATGGTTCCATCACTTTAGAAGATTACCTCAAACAAACAGAGAGACAGACAAAAAAAATCTTATTGTATTTTTGTTATAGATATCGTGTAAAATTTTATATGCATTTAGTAAAAACATGTTATTTTGATATTACAAACAGACACTCTAATTTTATATATTTGTACAGATTAATTTTGTTATTATCGCAAAAATAAATTGATTAATAATTAACATGTGACCCAACTTTTTATTAATTTTACTATACTTTCTTTTGTTAAACTATGTTGTGTTTGTTATATAACAGGAGTGTAAACGTTATTTATACCTTACACAAAGGTACATTATTTTCGTTACCCAAGATTAGTCTACGTATAGCGGTCAGCGGTGTCGTGTGCAGTGTCAGACACAGGCGCTCTCGAGACTCTCCGCTGAGAGCTCTCGGCTCTCGACGCCACTCTGTAATTTTAAAATTTCAGACAACTTTATTTTCGCTCCGTTGAAGAATGCTGTTCACGATTGACTGTTAGTATTGGTTTATTTCTGATACGATTGAAAGCAGGTGAAGTGCGAGTGGACTGCAAAACTATACAAAGAATAGAATTGTGGTGGTTTTATACAATTTCGAAATAACTGCCATTTTGCTCTCTAATAATTTATTTTACACAATACCATAATTGAAACTTGATGACCCGCGTAACGGAGTGGTTACCATACCAGTCTGATGCAGTGGGTTCCGGGTTCGATTCCCGGCCAGATCTAAATGTTGAATGTCGTGGGTGCCATGGGCACACAAAGAAGAATACAGAAACACCCAGACCCAGAATAAAATTCTAAACTCATCATTTAAATATCTGGACAGATATCCCGAAGAGAGTCCCGTGTTCGATTCACGGCCAAATGGCAAATCGAACATGGGAACCTCTTCGCATCAGACAGATATGATAACCATTCCGCCACGCAGGTCTTCACATAGTACCTAAATAAACTTTATTTTGACTTATTTTTAGACTGTAAGCTGAAAAGGATCTAACATGAGAACTACAAGCTATTCACGACTTTTACATAAAAACTACGAGATCAGCTCAAAATGCGAATGCAGCTATAAATCTGGCGACAGTATATCGCTGTACTGGAAACGCTTCCATTGCCGGCGCGATACTTGGCCTGAGTTATGGACTATACGCAACTGCATTTTCAATACAATGTACCACTTTTGATACATAGTGGCACGAGATAGATGTTTTTAGAAAATATTATCGCTTTGACATCCTCTTATAGTCAAAGAAATAAAACAACATATAATCCTGATGTTTTGTCAACAAGCAATTCTAAGCCAGAGAACTGAGATTAAGTTATAGATGAATCTTTTTCGTATTATACAAATAATAATACAGTAACATTTATAATAGATATCATAAATATTAACTAGGTGTTGCCCGCGGTTTTACCCGTGGTAAAGAAGTAAAAATATACCTTATAGCATTCCTCAATAAATGGACTACTTAACACGATTTTTTTTCAATTTAAACCAGTAGTTCTTGAGATTAGCGCGCTCGACCAAACGAACAAACTTGTTAGCTTTATAATATTAGTACAGATTTCAAAATGAGCAGACTCGTAACTTACAGAAGACAAATGCGTTTTTACTTTTAAGACCTAAGCTTAAAGAGTTACAAATGAATCTTTCCCCCTTTCCTATAAATAGAACTACACTATCGTAAATATAGATATCATAAGACAAAAATAGTAGCGATGATATTTCTTGGGAACAACAAGAATACGATTTCCACAAACCCTTTACTGAATACAGAGACCGTACAAACATTACACTACAGTTTTGTTAATAAAAGATATTATACCTACGATGCGAAAACATACTCATATACTATCTGGGAGAGTAACACATGCTAGCAAACATCTATAAAATAGGGATATTGCCAATAATCCCGGGAAGAAAATAACTCCACCAGAAGCCAACGGATTATGTGGCGAGAGCTGCTTATAAAACAAGAACATATTTACGAAATGGTTGGAGAATTTATTCACGTATTTCTGTAGTTTTGTGTTGCGAATGTAGATTTCATTAACTTATAGACGGAATTTAATTAAGGCTTCGCTAAAAAGTAATACGAGTTTTCTAGAAATCTATTAAAACGAAATAGTTCAATGCCTTGTTTTTCTATTTACTTGTATCTAAGTAGGTAATTGCTGGTACACTGTTTTTTTTCAGTATTTATAGATTATTACATAATTCAAAAATTAAAAAAAATACACTAGCCGAATTTCGGCCATTGCTAAACATAAAAGAACAAAAGTATTTAAACAACTAAAATTGTAATAATCCTTAATAAAGATAGACGGATAATTAATTAACAGAAATTAAACAACTGATAGCGTCAGAAAGAATTTTGTGCAAACAAAAGCGGAAAGGTTGAATTGAAAGCGATTTCGAAATTTCCTAAAGGTCTCGAAAAGTAGAAAAGCTAACATCACAGATAGCCTCAAATTCCGATTTGAGCGTAGACCGCAGCTATTATCGTAGTCTTTCATTCCTGGATAATGGTATCTGAAGGGTCGGACATAATTCCGTTTTTCAGGTGACAATAATTTCGTCCCGGGAGAAAACCTTAATAACTTTACAAAGTTAGTTACAACTATGGTAGGCTTATTTGCTTTGTCAATGAAATTTTAACAAATATAACTATCAGATGGAAGACAATACTGATCAGTATTTAATTGTCATCAGTATATCGTGGTGGTAAGTAGGTACGTAATATTGGCGGAAAGGAAATGATTTTTTTGTTTTGTTTTTAATAGTTAATTAAAATTAAATAAAATTTTCCTTTGGCTAACATGTTTCAAAAGTGATTAAATTTTCGTGATTAAATAGACGGAGATGGCTATTCTACCACAACTGAGATTGTTATTTTGTAAAATCGATTTTCTGGTTTGAACCGATGCGATTTCAAATTTTAAACTAATTTCAGCAAATTCGCTTTAACTTTCCATACAATACATACATACACACATACATACAAATGTAGAACATTTTAATATAGGTACTAATAACAACAACACTTTCTGCCACACTAACAGAAATTCTGCCTTATTTGGAATCTACAAAAATGTCTACCATGCTAGTTCCACGACGCTGCAACATCATATCGCTGTGCTTAAAAACTCTTGCTCCTTAAACCATTACTTTAGCACGGGAATAGCGTTCATTCCACTACAGGTAACAATTCTTCCAACATACCTGCGCATGTGACTCGTGAGTCACAGTATTAGTTCGCACGTTCTATGTCGCGCACGAACTTCCATTCTACATCAAACGAGCAATGGAATGTAGTTTCTTCTGATTCACTTCCGTAATGCTTATACTTATGACTTGAGTATTATAGAATTACTTTTAAAGTTGACAGTTTTAGATTATTGCCACAAGCTTTTCATGGCCCGGTGTTGTACGGGTCTTTCGAGGCTTGGAACGTACTCCACCATGCTTCAACATCTATTAGTAAAGGATTTACGCATTATTGGTGAACCCGTGACGGATGTTTTTTGACCAACCTCCTCCAACAGGGTTTTACAAGATCTACACAAGCAACGAAGCTATGAGTCCTTCAATTCTGGATCGTTATTGTCAAATTATTATCACTTCAATGTTATGACGAAATTTTATAGACGAGGGTAACTAATAATATTATCTTAGAAACAAAAAAGTCGTCTGCTTTAAACCTCTTTTTTTAGTTTTTAGCACAACATTAAAAATTATATAGCATATGTCACTAGGACAATTGAGAAGAATCCAACGACACCTCGCATGTAAAAATCCGTCAAGCCGTTTAAGCTGTAGGGCATGCCAAAGAAATGTACATACGTACATACATACGCTCAAAAAACATTACCCTCCTTCTGATGCAGTCAGGTAAAAACCAAAACTGAATAAAATTCGAACTAGTTAATAATAACATTTAAAGTCGCAACTGTTAACAATTTCAAAAGTAGATTCTCCGAAATTGCAACACGAAAGCTAAACATTTTCGTTTGGCAGCCAAATCTAGTTTAAATCTTGACCACATCTATTATATTACGGAGCAGGACCTTTGATAATTACACGCGAGTTGCTTCCGCCCGAATTCACTTCAGAAATGTTCGGGGAATTTCAAACTGCATAATATAACTGTGAATTTTCAGATAATTCAGTTCACGAGTCCATTTTTCTGTTCCAAATTGTAGCTGGTACTTTTTTATATGATAAAAGTGGCGTAGGAACTTGCGGCCCGCTTAATGATAAGTGGCCATTCCATCCGTGGACATCTGTAATCAACAGATAACAACACAATCCTAACTGAGGTCGACACTAGATGCATTGCTATCCCTTAGGACTAAGTTGGATCGCCTCGAATAAGTATGTCTCTCTTACCACACCCTTCAAACCAGAACACAGCAGTGCTGAAAACTGCTGTTATAAAACAGAAGTGTGGCGATGGTGTCGTAAGAGTCGAACCACAAAAGGCTCAACCAACTTTAACCGGCGTAATAACTGTGAATTTCCAGATAATTCAGCTCGCCACTCCATTTTTCTGTTCCAAATTATAGCTGGTATTTTAGTGCTCATTTTAACACGCCTTTATTAGTTTGACCTGGAAATTTGCAATTCAATTCCATCGTTTTGCTAATGTCGTGTTGACTTTATATAAGTTGAAACTGAGATGTGGTTTGAACTCGATTTCATTTGTTGAAATTTTATTTACTTTAAATGACGTGTTACAAAGTGATATTTTGTAATTCGTATGAAAATCTGTCCTGTCTGCATTATAATCTCTTAGGCATTTATGGTTAATTTGTCACCTAGCCAGCATGATGGAATTAAAACTAAAAGGTTTTTAAGCTACTATCCTGGCTTGTACAGAAGTTCTAACTTAGTCCTAATGGGAAGCAATGAATGTGGTCAACATTAGATAAAATTCGTTCCTATTTTGTATGTCTTATCTTATTTTTATTATGTTAAGCATAAATAAAATAAGAACACTACCTTAACGAGAGTCAGAGTTCACTTATCAACCATCAGGTAGCATGCTTGTATGCTCCTTTCCAATAAACGACCTATCTCAAACACTCAAAACTCCGGCGGCGCCACCGCCACACCTATTTCTGCCTTAACAGCAGTGTAGTTCTGCTGTATTCTGGTTTGAAGAGTCTGGTTAGGGAGACATACTTATTCGAGGCGTTCCAACTTAGTCCTCGCAGGTACCAAAGCATCGTTGGCCGATCTCAGGCTGTGATCTTATCAGGGGTTCATTACAGATGTCCATAAGCGGCAGTGCCCACTTACCATAAGGTTGACTACTTGCTTGTTTGCTACTTCCATCATATTAGTTAACTTAATAAAAGATAACCAAGAGTATTACAGCTTTAGTCCCAAAAGTAATTTGTCTACGTAGTTCCAGTGAGATGTAAAGCTGATACCACACACCTCGCCAAGCCGGAGCCACACTAGTCAATCAAACGTCGGCGAGTCGATCTATCATCGGTTATTTATTACTAGGAAGAGCATACATCCCACACTGGCTTGCTGATTGCTGACTGACATTGAGATTTTCATAAAAACATAAAAGAATTAACTTGCTGAGAATTTATTGACAAATTTTTCTAGAGCTGTTTTAATGTGTGCAGTCGTGGCAATTACGATTAAGGGTTTTACTTACTTGATATGTTTGGAAAGATGGAATCTCATCGTAGTCGTCACTGAATGTGGAAGATTCGTGAAAATGATAAAATTTTGTTAGGGAATAAATTTTTGAACAAATCGTGCACATACAAATTAATATTATAAGCCTCCACTTTCAACGTTGACAATTTTCAATTATCAAAACCTTTTTTTTTATGTCCAAGTGCTGGCTATGGGTCCTTTCCCACCACTTTTGGAAGGTAGTAGAACTCCATGTAGTTCGACTTCGGCGGCACCACCACCACACCTATTTTTGCGTTATAACAGCAGTGTTAAGCACCTCGGTAGAGCCTTGATATTATATAGGGTTGATTACAGATGTCCATGGGCGGCAGTTGCCTCTTACCACCAGGTGGACTGCATGCTCGTTTGCTACTTCGATCATATAAAAAAACTAGGGAAGGCTTGGTACGTACTTCCAAATTATCTTATCCCCTCAACATTATGATGAAATTTTATAAATTAAAAGAAAAAAATATGCACACTTAATACCGAACCTTTCTGAAGTTAAAAACACAACTGACAAATTGCGACCAAAACGTAATACACACGCCTAAGCCACTCTTAAGGGACAAAGGCATGTAAAGTAACTTCGTGTGTCCCTAAACCAAGCCGCAACGCTCACGCTAGAAGTAAGTCAAAAGTTAAACGCAAGCCAGCGAAGTATCACCGCAAACTTATTGCGAAATCGCTACGGATACGCAAAGTTAGGAACTTGTCCCCTAATTGGAGTAACGCCAAGCGAGCCATTTTGTGGACTCGTATTATGTTAAGTATCATGATTTTCATAATAATTACTAGCTTTTGTCCGTGGCTTCGCACGCCTTAGATTACATATAAACCTTCCTCTTGAATCACTCTATGTACTAAAATGGTCTTCGAAATCCATTGCGTAGATTTAAAGATCTAAGTATACATAGGGATAGACAGCGGAAAGCGACTTTGTTTTATAATATGTGGCGAAAGTGATGATGGGCAGTTATAGGGCCTATAATCTACAGAACTACTACATACATACTTATATTTTAGACGACGACTTGGGTGGCGTATCATACCGGTCTGTCCCGCAGTGGATGACGAGTTTGATTCCCGGCCTGACAAATATCTAAATGATGAATTTAGATTTTTGTTTCAGGTCTGGGTATTCGTATATTCGCCTTTGTGCGTCCATGGCACCCACGTCACAGAAGAAAATCCTTTTGTGGGGGCTATGAGCGTAGAAAGCATCTATGTTTTAGAGAGTTAAGTTAAGTTTAGTGCTGTTGTGTTCTGGCTTGAAGGATGTGGTAAGGGAGACATACTTATCCGAGACGTTTCAACTTAATCGCCTGGGATACCAACACCTATGACCTAACTCAGATACTGTAATCTTATCTGGCGTTCATTGGAGACATCCATGGGCGGCAGTGGCCACTTACTATCATGTCAACTGTCAATTCGAAAAAAAAAACATTTATTTTATATATTTTTACATATTTTTTATTTATGTACCAAATCCTATCTTTCACGAACGAAGTATCCAGTACAAGTTAAACGCAAGCAAGCGAAGTATCTCCCAACTTTTTGCGCACAAATCGCTACAGATACGCAAAGTTGCAAAGTCGTATCCTAATTGGTACACGGCCAAGCGGAACATTTTGTGGGGAACTTGGTACTTTAGTCACAATAAATACATATACGTATACTGCTTTTGATGCTTGAAAAGTTTGTGGTTTGATATTTAGCGTCTTTTTTCTGGTGGCAAGGCCACTGCCTTCTAATTTTGTCCCTTTGAAGGTATTACAACCCTTGTCGTTCGACTCCGTTAGCACCACCGCCACACCTACTTCTACTTTATAGCCACATTGTTAAGCACTGCTGCATTCTGGCTTGAAGTGTGTGGTAAGGGAGTCATACTTATCCGAGGCGTTCCAACTTAGTCTTCAGGGGTAGCAACGCATTTGTGGTCAACCTCAGGTAAGACTATTCTTATCTGGGGTTGATTACAAATGTCCATGGGCGATAGTGGCCACTTTACCATCTCGACTGCATACTCGTTTACTTCTATCATATTATAAAAATAAAACAAGTGTTCTACATAGAAAAGTCTACAAATTCGCACATAGTGTGGTGGACTACCATGAAATAACGATTTACCCAAATTTTACCAAAATAAAAAATAAAAAGTTTTCTACATTTCAAGCCCTACACTAGGATTTTTCTAGTTTCTTTTAATGTCATGAATACACAAAATGACGAAGACACAATACTCAGACCCAAACCAGAAATATGAATACATAAGGTATTCAGAATATTCAGATACAGAAGTCAGGAAAGACAGTGAAGGAAAGATGTCAATACAATAGTATGCTCAAGTGACTTCCTAATCCACGTAACTTTTCGGTCAGTCAGCAAATAACTACACACGCGAGTTACGAAGTCACCTAATTGGGAGTCAGCCAAACGGTTTAGTTGAAATTACTTAGATATAATAGCTGGAGTGATATATTATTATGGGAATATTAAGCGAGTCATGATGCTAATTTTAATTTTGACATTCACATACACAACACATAATTGGTTTCGGGTTCGATCACCGGTCAGGCAAACGAAATGAGGAGTTTAGATTTTTGTTCTGGGTCTCAGAACAAGTAGATACGCGTGGAGAAGTGGTCACAATACCGTTCCGACATGTGGAGATTTCCGGGTTTGAACTCTGGACAGACAACTATCTTAATGGTGAATTTAGGTTTCTGTTTGCAATCTCGGTCTTTGTCTATGTACTTTATGTATTCATAGCACCTATCAAATTTAGTCTTCAGAGATAACGATGCATTAGTAGTGAATATGTTAGATGATCATGAACAGCAGTTCAAAGGAGCCCTTTGTGGTTTGAATCTGACGGTACCGTCGCCTCACCTATTTTAGCTAAGGCTAACAACAGTGTAGCTTCTTCTCCATAACTAAACACCTCCCGAAGTGGTAGTAGAAGAAAAAATATAATTAAAGTTCAAAAAGAATTCTGTAAAGAATCTACTTTGAATAAAATATTTTTGATTTTTTGATTTAGCGCTGCTGTGTTCTGGTTTAAAGGGTGTCGTTAGGGAGACATACTTATGCGTGGTGTTCCAACTTAGTCCTCGGGGGTGGTAATGCATCTGTGGCTAACCTCAGGTAGGAATGTGATATTATCTGAGTTAATTAAAGAAGTCTACGGGCAGCAGTGGCCACTTAGCATCCGGTGGACTGCTCATTTGCTACTTCCATCATATTAAAAAAAAAAACTTGATAATTATTGTATCAGGTGAATTGCATGTCTGCTTGCTAAATATAACTACAAATCTTTACCTATATTAAATAATCTACAAGTTATTCATTAAAATGATTAAATACATATGTACATTGGGCATATTTCTTTAACCGCCAATCGCCATTCTTAGTAGACACAAAATCGATTCGTTTTCAAGCTAACGAGCGAGAAAATAAACAAGTGTTTGCGAAAATATTGAATAACTGTACGAAGTCGGGATGTCTTCTAATTGGGACATGGCCAACCGCTCGCTAACTAAGCAGCGAACTACTTTGCTAACGTTAATCGACCCGGAATGATATGGGTTTATTAATTTAAGTGCCGCGTTGTGAATCTTGTTATTAAGTTTTGTTTAATTTCTGTCGCTACTGTTCCGTGAAATGGCAAAGCTATGCTTTCACATTTGTAGAATTATTTTTAAATATTTTAGTTTGCCAGGTTATAGAAAAAAATATAATTGGACGGGAGAAGTATACAATCCACACCACCTATTTATAGCATGGATCAGTTCGTGCGTTTCATTGGAAAATTTAAGTATAATCGAAGTAGTGAAGTAAGTAGCCATTGGCGCTCATGGACATCTGTAATTAACCCCAGATAAGATCAAAGTCCTACCTGAAGTTTGTTGTGTCTGTTTCTGAATTCAAAATAACATTTTTTTACTCAATGCATGTGAAAGTATATAACAAAACTGCAATTTTTTTGGATGTCTGTCTGTTTTGCTCAGGTAATCTTCTAAACGGATGGACCGATTTCGACGGGACTTTCACTGGAAGATAGGGATCTGGACTGGACTGGATCACTAAGGGTCTAAAGTGAAAAAATCATTAGCGCGCACTCCACACGCAAGCGCGCGCCATCGCGGGAGAACGGGATGACATTTATGTTCAAATATATATTCTTTTTTACTCTTTAAACGCGGGTGAAACCACCACATCAAACGTCAAACCACCATCGGCTAGTTTCTATAATAGAAAGCTTGGTAAAGATATCATGACGTATGTATTAACACTTAATACTGATACTAGTAATTAAAACATTATATAATGCATTACCCAGAATATTAATAATGTAAGCTTTGATAGTTCACAGCTCAAGAGGCTATAATTTATTATCAAACGCCTGAATTAGAGTGAGGATTGATTAATGTACAGAATATTAGGATTACTCGTATATAGCATAATCAGATAATATTTGAGTTGGAAATGGAAACTGACATCGAGGAAGTGATCAATCTTCTTATCTTGTTTACAAAATAGTATTTGTATCCTTACACTTGCTTGATTAAATACATTTTAAAATAAATATTATTATTGGCAATACCGCGTTAAAATGAAAATAAAATATGACAATTGACATTAATGTAACGGTTTTTATGCCTTTAACAAATATTTAAAGAACCCTACTTTTACACAGACCGTGATCTGGAAAAAAAAGTTACTGTGACTTTAAATTATAACAACTTCTGATATGCTAAATGAATTTTAATGAACTAAAAACTAAAATTTTCTTCATGATGCAAAGTATAAAATTATACTAAATTAAATTGTAAGGATTCAAAACGTATTCATTGTTTTAATTATACATTGAGGTAACATTTAGTCTTGACTTCGTTAAAATCCATCTCTTGGGAATCTTCTGCTCTTTCGAAAGTTATTGAAATTTGAATGTAATTATGATACACGTTCCTAAGCTAGTTTGATAAAATAATAAACACTTGTAATGTTATTCGTAGCAGTGCGCTACGCACCGTAGGCGAGCTACGAACAATAACGCATAACGTGAGCGCGTTAAACAAACGCCAGCGCGAACGTATTAACGTAACGAGCGTCCACAAGTCACCTCGACCGCCACGAATTTGCCTTGCAGCCTCGGAATGCATTCGATACAACACCACAAATTTCAGTCGTTATAAGCCCTATGTTTTGTGACATAAGGGTGATTATTTCACTAGGTATGACAGCTAGGAATGCGGCTCACATGTACCTTATAGCTTTGGTCCTAAGGATGATAATTCCGGTGTTAGCTGCAAACATATCGTGGCGGATTTGTGAGGCAATTTGGCAAGCGCTGTTGACAAGCGCCACAGAGGCGGCGCGCTAAAGGCTTAATATATGGCAACGCTATGTCTTATTTGGGAGATTAAATGTTTGTGTTAGCATCCATAGTATACATCATTTTGTAATTAGTTACCACAGTGTTGGTGCGAGCCACACCGTAACTACGGGCGCGATAAATTCCGTTCGGTGTCGCTGATAATTTGCTGTAAAGTGCACACGAATGGGAATTTATATGACAAGCTTTCATTCCCTATTTAACCCTAAAAGAGATTGTATTAGACGGTTTCTACACTCATAGCACCACAGTGGGATTTTCTTCTGTGTCATGAGTGCCATGCACCTTTCAGATATATGTTTAGCCGGGAATCGAACCCGGGACCCACTGCGCGTCAGACCGCTATGGTAACTACTCCGCCACGCGTGTCGTCATTGTGTTAGTAGCAGAAGTATTACTTTATTTCATTATTTGTTATACTTGTAAAATTGTAACTGAAAATACTTAAGCATTCAGAAACAGCAGTTCATATTATGTATTTTTGTCATTAAATTTCTTATAATTTAAAAAAAAAATGTGTAATTAAAACAAAAATATTTTTTTGTTCCTTTGATATTTTTTAATCTAAAAATTGTTCGCAAATTTTATACAAGTCATATTTTATAGACAGCAAGGAACTTTTTTCAATCAATAAAATCTTGAAGCTGTTGTTTTCATTCCCTATCTCAGATTTAACGTACGTTAACGCGTTGCAGCTCAACTTTTATTGCGAAACTTCCAGCTTGCGCGCCGCCGTGAAATTATTGCCAGTCTTACCTGCACTTATAGTTTTATCGGATTTTACCGGCTTACAGCACTGTACTGTTATATTTTGTAGCATACTCGATCCATTATGTTGTTTTCGAGCTGTTATGCTTTTCTATTTCACGTTATATGCTTATCAATTTTTGTATTTTTATGTCAGTAAAAAGCATGTTGATTTTTTATTTATAAGACTAGCTGATCCCCGCGGTTTCAACCGCGTTTAAAAAGTAAAACATAATACATATTAAAACATAAATGCCACCCCGCTCTCCCGCGACGGCGCGCTCATGCCCTTAGAGCTTGCGCTAATGAATTTTTCAAAAATTAAAGTAGCCTATTTTACGCCTTAGATCTTCAGCCATCTTCCAGTGAAAGTCCTTTCAAAATCGGTCCAGCCATTTAGAAGATCACCTCAGCCAAACATACAGGCAGACATACTTTTTTTAATTGCATTTGCGTTGTAGGTATCGTGTATACTTTCATATGCATTAAGTAAAAAATTGTTGTTGTGAAATCACAAACAGACACTTAAATTTTATTTATTGGTATAGATATAGATTAAAGTACCAAACCGGAATCGTAAATAGTCGCTGCTCACTCATAAAAGTACATAGTAAAGTAGCAGAAAAAATAAATTTTAGAAAGTAAATTGTAGAAATTTAAAGTTTTTCTTATTTATTTGCTAGACACCCAGGTTTCCCTATCAGACCTGTTATTACTATTAGGTTAAAAACGTTAAATAACTGTTGGTATTGTATAAAAGCACTTCCAAGAGAACTCCAACCCTATTTAAGGTTGATTACAAAATGTTATTCATAAACGAGAATCATTTGCTATTTAAATTCCATAACAAAAATACCCTCTTAAAGCAATAAGCGTCGACTGCTCCTATCTTTACTTCCATAAAAGCGTATTTCTGTCATTTTGAGTCCGTAAACCCATAACAGTACATTTGAGAAACTCGTCAATGATCCGCAGTGATATAACGGATCAAACGGGCTGTTCCAAATGCGCTCAACTCGTTCGCTGTGTAATGAGCGGTACGGGTTACACAGACGAGCGGTTTGAACGCGGCGTTTTTATACGTTTAAATGAGTTTTCGTTAGCATCCGTGTGTATTTTTTAAAATCTTTATAGTATAGTCGAAAATAAAAGAAACACTTATTATTACTTAAATCCCTACGAACTCAGTATGCCGCACTGTTTTCGCCTTTGATTTACCGCAACCCTTTCTATGTCCTGCTGCTGGGCACGGGCCTTCACCCACAACTGAGAGAGACTTGGAGCATACTCCACCACGCTGCTCTAATGCGTGTTGGTGGATATTCGCCTTTGATTAGGTCTTACTATTTGACTTCGCCGCACCATAGGAAGGAAACTCATAGATTACACATAAAATAAAATGTATAAAAAACTAGTAGTTGCCAAAAAATACTGTGACATACAAACAAATAAACGAGACAGTAAGAGAGGCGGTAAATAGTACGGAGTTTTTCCTCTTCGGCTGCGGAACCCTAAAAATGCGTATAACATGACAAGAGCGTTGAAAACCGTCACGAGGATAAACTTCGGTAATTTTATTAGGAAACTTCGTACAATGTTGCGGCCCGTCGTCAATTACTTTGTTATGAAATTCCAGGCATTTAGAATTAATTATAAACTTTGTCAAGTGCAATGTTTACATTTTATGAGAGTAATCTGGATGGTAATATGTACAGTCTTGCTATAAATTTTGTTACAATTTAATTAATGTTAATTATCTGTCATTTTAAATTTAAATTTGGTCACAATTGTGTAGTTAACTGATTCAGAAGAGTCAGTGTAGAAATTAACAACTTTTTCTTATAACTTATTTGTTATACAGCTTGTACGATAAAACTGTTAAATTATTTACGATTCTCAAAAATTGATGATGGTTTTTTGTTGGTTTTGCCGTTACTTATTGTGTATACGTAATACGTTTGAATTTCGATGAAGCTTATTTTCAGTTTATAAACATTTTTAGTAAAGCATTTTATACGCTTTACTAAGAATTTGAGATATTCATATCAACGTATTTAATTTTAAAGCGAATACCTGTATATTTTTGAGTAAAGTATTTTGTAATAAAGTTTTTTGATGAAAATGTTTATATTTTATTTGTATGATAGTTAATTTAATTATCTTAAAATTCAGTAAATCAAATAAAGGTATCATTCACAAAAAGAACATAACGTTAGTAGCATAAATCATTGTATTTTTTCATAAGATCAGAAAATACACACGCAAGTAACAAAACGTTTAAAACAGTTGCTAAATTTCGTTTATAAAGACATCCCATACAAATTTTACCACACATAAATTCAATCAACTCTCAAAACGATCGTTTCGCCCGCCATAAAACCGTCCGTCTGCATCGCAAGATAATGAGCACTCTTCGAGCTAACCGTCTGTGTAACGCCGCAAGATGGGCCCGTTTATTTTTCACATTACACCCCTGCTCGCGAAGCGTGAACCAATCTAATATGTTTGAGAACCCCTGACGATGTGATGTGATTAGTAACCTGATCTTTATTACGTCAAATCGGATGAGAATGTAATTTAAAATATGAAAACTTAAATAAAGAGCAAACGAACGACTCTAAAAATACAAGAACTGATCAATAGGTTTTCTTTAATCACAGCTACAGACACTTTTGATCAAACCACAAATCAAGCTAAAAAACTAAACCAAAATCAGATGATCCGTTTAGAAGCTATAATGACACACAAATATAAACATTAAACTAATTATTTACTTCAGCTTATTTTTCGTAAGATTGAAGTAGCCATCGAACATATAGTCCTCCTGATGCTAAAGGATCACTGCCGCCCATGGACATATGTAATCAACCTCAGATAACATCACAGTCCTAACTGAAGTCGGCCACAGATGCGTTGGTACCCCTGAGGACTGAGCTGGAACGTTCGGATAAGTATGTCTCCCTTACCACTCCCTTAAAATAAGAACACAGCAGCGCTTAACACTGGTGTTATAACTAACATGGAAGGGTAAATTGAAATGCTAGAACTGCCTCGCTCGATATAGACGTGCGGTGTTACCTCCCCGGTCAAAACATATTCCTTCTACCGCCTTGTTATACAGGGAATTAAAAAAAATTAAGAATGTACAATGACAATTACAACAGGCTCAATCCTGTGTCAATTTTAACAAGGCAGAATCGCATTAATCGCTTGTCAGAACAGAACGCTCTGTCCAGTCAGTAGATCTTGGGAACTTGATTGCAGGTCGTTATGACAACCATTAGACCGATTAACCATTTCAGCAATTATTGTGTAGGTGTATGAAACTCAATCTGATATACTGGTGGGATGGAATTTGAGAGCTAAGTGTCTCTTGTTAGCCTTGAACTGGATCTAGGAATCATTTCCATTGAGTTTTGTAGTAAAATCGTGGAAAATCTTGACAGGTGACAGAAGTTAGCTGAACTGTGAATACCTTTACAATTAAAGCAGGAAATTAAAGTATTTCGATTAAAGATAGTAGATTCCATCATCTTAGCCTTAATGAGTGGCAACGCATCAGTGATTGTCTTAGAACCCTCATTCTATTGGTTATAGATATCCATGGGCAACGAGGGCCACTTACCATCAGGCGGACAGCATGCAGTCCACCTGATGGTAAGTGGCCGCCCATGGCCTTTTGTAGTCAACCCCAGATAAGAAGTGACTTACCCGAGGTGGGCCACAAATGCGTTGCTACCGCTGAGGAATAAGTTGGAACGCCTTGAATACATATGTATATCTTCATGTTATTACAATGTTATAAAAAACTCCAAAGATGTATCATATTTACCATTCGATGACCCAGTATTATAACCTTATTCTCTTCTAAGATAAGAGTAGAACTCAGCAGTGGTTTAACTTATCCCCCTCACAACTTTCACTTTTCCATCAACAAAATCCTACCAGGTACCGAATTACCAATACTTCTAAATTTCCCGGTTATTACAGCTTTTCCTACAAACGGCCGGATATTTCAATCAAGGTGGGGTCTTAACAAAAGCTTGTTATTGACACAATCCTAACAAAGCACATTTGACGGCTTCGAGGAACAATTCTACGAACAGATCAGTCGCAGGCGGAGAGATCGATAGAACAATAGTTTCTCGGTAAATGTTCTCGGGGTACCTAATAACATTTGACCAAAGTTAATCGTAATAATAGTATGTCAACATTAAATATACATCAGCATATGGTTGTTATGGTGGTATGAATATGTGGTATTACCACTATCATAATCTACCATCCTTAGATTTTACCTAATAAGCAAATATATGTATATTTTATGTTCTATTATCTCATTTAAGTAAAATTACAATGTCATTAATTTTTGATTTATTTTTTATTTTTGACACGTTACCTATTTTTAATGAGTATTTTGTCGTACTACCCAATTTCCATAGCGGAAATGTATTCATTAAGCCAGCCTCCTATATACTACCTCATCGAGAACAATTAAATGTCATTTTGCAATTGTTACGTTAAAATATTTATTTATTATCTGTATTTATTTAAGAAAGTACTCCAGTCTCTTAAGACATACGCCTACGTGATTATCCAATTCAATTTTATTTATTTGGAAACATTCATCTTCTTTCCCGAACACTTCGTACGCCTTCGCACAAATGTAATTTGTTCCAACAACACTATTCTAATGTTCTCCGTCACTCCCAGGAACAATTGTGTCCATCTTCATTTGCCGGCTGTTTGCGTCGCTCACTACTTACTGATTAATGCCCATTTTTATTGAGAGACAGCTACTTATTTATATCTGTATTGTTCGAAGATTAATTCTCACAGAACAATAATGTAGTTTGTTCTAACAAAGATTAATGGCTTTTACTATAAGTGAAAAAGTAAGCGATATTTTTTCATATCTTTTTTCATATACTATAAAATTCACAGACAAACAGACAGGTTTACAGACAGACAAAAAGATCTTATTTCTATTAGTTAACTTCGAAATGTAGTAAATAGTTACTTGTATTCCTTTTTTTGTATTTACTGGAAAAGCTAGTATGCACTGTTACTATTTACTCGTAAGAACAATAAGATCGTCAATATATATTTTTTTGTTCTTGTTATAATTTTGTCGCTAGTTCAAGAAAACACCCAAACAACCTAGTTATTCGTCGGAGACAATCGGTAAAAGCATTAAATGCTTCGTTAAGGCTTACAGGAGATTTGCAGGACGCCGATCGTTAGATTCCGAGTGATGGACGGGTTAATTACGAGTAGGGCTGTCTCTTATTAGGGTTCCCTACCCAAAAGGGTATAAACGGAACCTTATTACTAAGTCTCCGTTTGGGATAGGTATCGATCACTTAAACAATAATAGATACACACTTAATTTTCTCGAAATATGTATACCATATGTATACGTATACTATGGCCGGTAAAATAATAAATATTAAAAATAAAAAGTTGAAGTAAAAAAGGTTCTCATACAAGACTCCGATATTTTACGTGTTTCGGTTTATTTATTTAACCGCAATAGATAGGAATTTTAAACTTTCACATTGGATTATTACAGGTTTTATGGTAAGACATTAGTACAAAAAAAAATAAGTTATAATTTTAATGGTGCGGAATCCTCTATATTTAACTCGCACTTGGCCAATTTCTTGTGATAAAAATGTTACTTTTCACTTCTTTCATTTTGTCATAAAAGGATTTAATCTGTTAAAATACTTTGCCGCAGTTTTTGTAATTACACGAGAAATCCTTGATAAGCCTTTTGGCTTAAAGCTTGTGGCAGATAAGTTGAAAGCTTAATTAATTCGGCAGCTTCATTCATGGTAGAATTCTGTGCGATAAGTGATATTTTGGGAACTTATTCCCTCCTTCCACTGATGAACATTCGTGCAGTATGATGACATACGCTCGAAGCCTCTCCCAGATGTGGCCACAGACACGTGTCTTACAGTGAGTCATGAAACGTATTAAGGATAATACTTATACGATTGAAATAGCAAAGGAGTATTCAGTATACAAGCATGCTTACCACCAGACTTTTCTTTTTAGGCTAATTGACTAAAAAGAAAAGTCTAATGTAAGTAAGTCTTAATGAGTAAATAACCA
>DWPV01001606.1:0-20014 GCA_018251915.1 Urbanus proteus proteus
AAGGCGTAACATAGACTACTTTAATTTTGAAAAAAAGCATTAGCGAGCGCGCCATGCGCATGCGGGACAGCGGGGTGTTACCTATGTTTAGATATGTATTCCTTTTTTAATTTTTAACGTGGGTTGTAATTTGTAATTTGTTGGTTGTAATTTGTAACCAGCTGTATAAATTATAATATTTTATTTACAGAATCTAGAGTGGAAGGCAAAAAATCTAGAATTTGATAATGAAACAGAAAAGTTGCACAGAATGGTTGCTGGAACAGCGGAAAATTTAAAGGCTAAGATAACTTATTCTCTAGATCTTGCAAAGTAAGGATATTTAAATAATAACTCAGTAGAAGTAATAATTTAAACTTAACGTATACTTCAAAAGTTGGCGTTATACAATATATTACATTTCTAGATTTTATCTACACTATAATATAACTCACGTAAAAAACGAGTACGAATTCTCCTTTTTTACGTCAGTTAACAATAATTATTACTTTTATTACCTAAATCAAAAGAGTTCCGTGGATGGATCGTGAGACAATGGCGAAGAAAATAGACCGTTTGCAGAAAGAAATTGTAATACTGCAACATAAAAATGAAGAGTTGACGAAAAAGGAAAGTGAAGTGAATAAAGAGCCAGGTCGCGTAATTGAACATACTCCTAGTTATCAGGTATATAGTTTGATTTATAATCTTCTTCTTATGGTATATATGTACTTCAATGTCATATTATGAGAATTCGATTTCTATTTTACCACAAAATTAATTTAATTGTTTTTACAAATATGGACTCAAAGAGCATCCGAAATTTTAATATTTTGTGTTTTTTTTCTAAAACTACACTAAGCGAATAAATAGTGACCAGACTAGATCATGATTACGGAAAAGAGTACATACAATACATGTAATGATATTATCGAATTAAAAAGTAATATCTAAATATAATCTCTGAAGCCGCGTAAGGCTTGTATTATTGATGTGATAATTGTATACCTATATAATATTTGATATTCATATGTAGGCAATATACGAAGAACTAACCAAAGAGCGGGCTGCCCGTGAGGCTCTGAAGGAGGTGGTCTCGGCCGCAGAGAGTATGTTGCGTGTGGCGCGCACCCGCATCGCTACACTCGAGCGACAACTGAAGGAAACACGGAACGATCTTGAAGCTGCAAAACGAAAGCACAAGGATCTTGAGCAATTGGTAAGGTATTATTACAAAAAATGAATAAATATTGCCTTTGCTGGAATCTCTAATGTGAGAGGTAGCTAAGCTATAGGTGTGTATCAAATCCACTAAAATATTTCTCAATTTTTCATAAAATTCATTTTAATCAAAAGTTAAGCAATCATTAGCATTCCCGCTGGCGGATTTAATATCAATAGATAGTTTAGCTACCTGATACATCTTTGCCCACCATAATAGAATGAGACTACGTAAAAAAGCTCTAAAGTTTCTATAGTATGTACTTATAAGTTTTATTTGTTCTTTTTGGCCAGTACCGTCACCGAGAAACAAGTTATGATGCTCGCTCGAAGAAATTGATAGAAGTTTCCAAAACGGGAGAAATTACAATTGAAACATTATCGCGCCAACGTGACGCTTTGGAAATTAGGTTCGATTTTTATGATTTTCGTAAATACATATTACGTGCCTACAGTAAAAATATGTTGTCGAGGTTGACTATGGCTATGGCACATGAAAAGTGGAAAATACATCTTCACACTCAGAGAGGGGACCGAACCCAGTACAAGGTTAATAATGAGATGATGATGAAAGGAATGTAATTACTATGTTTATATTATTTCTTATTTTTTATCATATCTACTCATATCTATCTATTACTGTTTTTAGAGTTAAAGAATTGCGAGATCAGACAGAAGCGGCTGAGCGAGCGCTGGCGTCGCGCAGTGCAGAGGAGAAGGCGCGCGCTGAGTCGCTACAGGCGAAGGTAGCAGAGCAGGTGCCATGATGACTCAAATTTATCAAGATGTTTAAGTGTTACACATAAAACTCATTCTAAAAGAAGAAGAGAACCTAACCTAACTTAACCTAACTTTTGTTTAGTTATATTCCTAACCTAACTTTTCTATAACCTAACTTTTGTTTAGTTAGTTCCGTTTATACTTATAGAATGGTATATTTCCATAACGCATATAACTTCAAATGTCTTTTTGATTGGTATGAAACAAATATTACAAATGAAATCATTTATATGTGTACATATACCCCCTATGCTTACATATCCAGTACGATGTTATTATTTTATAATTAGGTACTTATTTTTATTTACTGTCAATATATATTTTAGGAAAAGAGCAGACAAGCAGCTCTATTGCGCGTTGCTGAGCTAGAAGCCCGCGTAAAGGAATTGGAAGAACAATTAAACTCTCTGCGCGAGCGTTCAGTTCGTCTCGTAGATTTAGAGCGAAGGCGTTGTATGGAATACGTGCCGTGCAAAGGTACTGAACAGAGCAACGCTCTAATAAAAGCGGTCAAGCAATTTTTATCATATTCATTAAACTATATCTACGATTAGAAATCAATTTTGCCACGTATATAACATAAGTACTTGAGGAAATACCTTATACTGTGTCTTAAGAATGACTTTTTTAAAATTACTAGTACATCTTTAAAATGTATGAAAGTTTTATATTATAAATTTATTTTCATGTACAGAAAATGAGCCATCAGATAGAGAAATAGACATTTGGAAAGAGCTGCAAATAACCAAAGTGGCGTTGGGTCGGGCAGAAGAAGAATTACGTCAGAGTCGTGCAGATAAAGACAGTTTTTTGGAATCTTTGGCTAAAATTGCGGTATAAACATAATAATAATAACGCTCCATAAATAATCTTCTGTATTATATAATGATGTAGGTACATTTACTTTTTAGCAAGAAGAGGGGAGTGACAAACAGGACAAATTGGCGACTGAATTGCTTAACAGAGAAAGAAAGATTATGAAACTTCAACAGGTTATAGATGAACAACGAGAAAATGAAAAGATAATGTATGTGCATAAAAATCTAGCCTTTTTACACACATAATATAAATTAGTTTTAGTCCTCATACTTATTAAAATATTTCATAGGGAACAAAGCATGACAGAATATGAAAATCAACTGGCTTCCTTGCGGCTAGAGGTTAAACGCCTGCGCAATTACGACTGCTACTCCAGGGAAGTTTCATATCAAGACATGCAAACTGAGGTACTAAGTTATTTTTACATCTAAAGTATGTGTTAATATAATTTGTGTAGTATAATTGTTTGTAGTAGGTAAATATATTACAAATTATTCATCTCTTTAGGAGTAATATAATGAACCTACGTATATTTATGATGTACTCGTAAATATCCATAGACCACGGTGACTACCTACCTTACATCAGGTGTCTCGTCTGCTTTTAATTAGGTTACTTTTAAAGAAAAGTAACATGATGCAAATATTGTTATTCTAATACCGGGTAGCATAGTAGTATACAAATTATGCCCTTAAATTTAATGCTGGCTTTTTAAGTCTGGTTGTACTTTAAAGATCTTTATAGAAATCTAGCTGATCCCCGCGGTTTCACCCGCGAAAAAAAAGTAAGAAGGAACACGCAGTGTTGCTAATTTAGCGACTTTGTCGCTAGAAATGACGACCTCGGATAGTGGCTTAGCGACCAAAAAAAATGTTTGTCGACAATATTTAGCGACTTCTAGCGACTTTTCGGGTCGAGTCTAGTGACTTGTGATTTTTGGAGTTGGCAACACTGGGAACACATATCAAATCATTGGTAACACCACACTCTCCCGCGATGGCGGCTGCAAGCGCGTGGCGCGCGCGCTAATTTATCATTTTACACGTCTATCCCACAGCAACTTAAAAGTTTTCGGATAAAAAGTAGTCTATATGTTATTCCAGATCTTAATCTATCTCTGTACCAATAAAGTTATAGAGTAACAAACGTCCATCCATCCACTAAGATTAAAGATTGTTTTTCTTAATCGTAGAACATAGGATTAATTTGTACACAGCTACTAGAACTACACATGCAAGTGGAGACATTATCCCGAGAACGGTCAGCGCTGGTGACCGCTGCGGCGTCGCGCGGGCTGATGTTGGAGCGACACGAGCGCGCCGCTGACCTGTTTGCGCGCATGATACGCGCTAGACGGGAGCTGACCGCCTGTTTGGATGGATTGAACGAACCTCAACCTATTGAGAAAACAGCTCAAAGAGAGGTAGGTACGCACGATAAGTTTTTA
Source organism: Urbanus proteus proteus (assembly GCA_018251915.1). Classification (NCBI taxonomy): domain Eukaryota; kingdom Metazoa; phylum Arthropoda; class Insecta; order Lepidoptera; family Hesperiidae; genus Urbanus; species Urbanus proteus. The sequence goes on from DWPV01001606.1 coordinate 4,247, forward strand.
GCGAATTAAAACTCAGGACTTATTTAAAAATTTTAGTTCAGGCTTTTTGTCAGAGGCTAACATTATTTGTATAACAGACTTGACAGAACATTCACGTGCATTTTCTCTTAATGAATTCAAATTTCAATTGTAAATTACAATAATCTTATTAGTCTACTTAACGCGTATAACCTAACCTCAAACTTACGTAATAAACTTCAAATGAGCCTTACGAGAACTCAGGCACAGACTTTATTCTTCCGCACTTCACCCTTCAAACCAGAAATAGAATTTGAGACTATAGGTACTACATACACTATTTCATTGCGATTGGACTCTACTAATGGAATTCGCAATTTTTATAATTGGATAGCTATCTCGCTCCTTATCATCGGTTTGTGCTGGAGCCGCTGACACGTGGACAGCATTGCAAGCAGAACGTGCTAGAGTGCTCAGATTGGAGAGAGCTGTACTAGCGCAGAGCTTCCAGCTGGAAAGGGAGGCAAGAGTACGTACGCAGTTAGAGCGCCGCAGAGCTATGCTGGAACGAGAAATTCTACGTTCTCACCACGCATCGACATCACACGCAGTCATAGAAAACCCAAGTTGAGTATTTGACTACTTAGGGTGATTTTAGTATCATGCTGATCGTCAGCGCTGAACAGTACGTGCGTTGCTATCGGCGCCAATCGTTGGCACAAAGCCATTAGTGTCCTGATGATCGCCGCGGAGAACAGCCATCAATGTGTGATGTGATGTCAGCTTGATACTAAAACCGGCCTTAACATTGTTAGTAATATTTACTTCCTCCTTTAAATGTGTTATCATAATTATGTTATGTTTGTTACAGACTCAACCACTTTTTGAATAAATAGGATCTGAATAAATACTTACATTTTGTTTTAATTATACTTTTATTTTACTTATCATTTGTTACAATATATTATATGACTATCCATAGTTGCAAAAATACATAATAAACATGAAAAAATAATTTAGAGCCTGTGACCAGCTAACTTAAACATTTTGCGCTTTTTTTCATCCTTCAAATGGTTAGATACAAGATATTGTAAATTTCTCGTCAAGTTTCGATTATCGGAATGTTTTAAATTATCAAACATATCGTTGTCTGTAATGAGTAATTGTGGAGGAGTATGCACAGTTTCATAATCACGAAATGGAATACATTTTGGTATATTACGACCGAAGGCATCATTACTACACTCATTATTTATTTGCGTGAGATCGTTCTTGGTGGGCATATAAGTTTTCTTGACAAAGTTCCCCATTTCTATTTTAGTAGGAAGTGCTTCGTGATCTTTAAAATGATCGGATTTCATAGTTTCTTGCAAAAACACATGGTTAGGCTTGTGTCTTGTATTGTTATACCTGAGTTTATTATTCATATAGTAATCTTGGTCCCTGTAAGGATGTGGTTCTATAGGGTTACTTAATTCTTGTTCAAGAATTTTAATTAAGTTATCCAGATTATCAGGTTGATCTTCAATTTCCCTTTTATACTCTGAACGATAAGTCTCATACTTAGCTATCTGTTTTTCTAGAATGTGCAATTTTTCTTCATCTTTTCTTTTTTGTAACGTAGCTTTTTGTACCTGATCTTCTAACGTTAAAATAATTTTCTCTAATTGATTGATTTGCTGCTTACGTGCTTCTAAATTACTATGAAGTGAATCAATTTCTGCATTTTTTTCGACAAGCTGCATATTCACCTTAAAAGTGACCATATTCGTTATTTACAAAATACTACCTACTTATAAATTACAATTGATATATATGTTATATCTACCTCTGAATCCATATGAGCTCTTGTTTCTATATGGTTCTTCAGCAGTTTAATAATATTTGCTTGTTCTTCTTCTTTATCCGTTAAAATTTTGATTAAATCCTTATTTTCTTTAAGCACATTATCTTGCTCCTTAATAGTATTAAAGTTATGTTCTAATTCAATATCCTTCTTTTCTAGTGCTTCAGCCATTTCAGTGTTACGACGGGTAATTTCTTCCAATTTCATATTTTGTTCATTAATCTAAAAAAATGAAACAAAAAATTAGCTATTATTCAATACACATACACATACAATAATTCGTAATATCCAGTTAGCAAAGGAGATAAGAAAAATACGAATTAATACCACTTCAGGAAGGAGATGTAGATTTTCAATTGCACTCCACCGCTCTTGTAGTTCTTCTATTTGGTTTTTTAATGATAATATCTGCTCCTCATATTGTTTCATTTTAAAATCCCTGCAATGAAAGTATCATAGGAGGTGATATAGTTAAATACTTAAGTGCTAGTGAAAATAATATAATTGACGCAAATACTTTTAATCTTCCTACCTGTTTTGTAGTTGTTTTTCTAAACTTTTCTGTCTCGTTTTATATTCTGAGATGATTTTCTCTTTATCATTGAGAACAGATTTTAATTTGGTTTCCGAAGTAAGCGCTTCACTGAGATTTCCCTAAAAACATATTTTGACTTAGAAATAGGTATTTGTATGTAATCTACATACTAATTGTTTCTCTTAATAAAGTATTACAAATTACGTACCTCTATTTCTTTAATGGCATCGTTTTGTTTGGATAAACTCTGTTTATATTCTTCTATTTCAGAGTTCCTTTTCTCTAGTTCAATTTTCAGACTTTGTATTTCATTTTCCCACGTACTTGTTTTATCTAAAGCATCATTTAATCAATTTTCCGTTATTCAAGCCACCCAAGACTCAACAATTATAATAAAATAGATTGTTTATAAACAGTAAAAAGTACTTACTTAGAAGAGATTTCTGTTCTTGTAACAACGTCGCAGTATCCTTATAACGTAACTCCGTTTCAACGAGCTGGGTGCATAACAATTCAATTTGCGTGTCTCGTTTCTTTCTTTCTTCTATTTCTTCATTATATTTCTTTTCAGCTTCAATATTTTTTTCTACATTCCTGCTTTGTTCTTGTTTAATTATAGCAAGTGACTCGTTATAGTTATTAGATAACTCTTCGAGACGCTTCTCAAGATCTTCTTTTCTGATCGTGTTTTGTTTAAATAAATTATTTAATATAGTACATAATGAATACAAATATAAAAAAAACACAAGAACTTTGTTATGTATAAAAATATTTTATTCTGTCTACTTACTCAGTTTGTAATTTCTCACGAGCGTCAGCAATTTCTTCAAGATGTGTAGTGTTTTCTTTGATAGATTGATTTAATTTGCTCAATTCCTCGTCAAATTCAAGCTGTAGCCTATTATTCTGTAAAATAATTTTGATAGATATAGAACGTTTGTCCCCTATGCTTTTATATTTTGTTTTTTTTTTACGTAAATATAAAGGTATACTCGGTCGCTTAGTTGTTTCACTGTGCGTTCTAAGTTTCTTGTGTGCATGCGAGCTTGATTTAACGCAGCCTCCAGTTGAACAGCCCTCTCCTCACCAATCTTTACTTGACCTTCTGCTCGTGTCAAACGATCCCTTAAGGTTGTCTTTCTTAGTTTCTCTTCTTTTAACATATTTTCTAACTCCTATACAGCGACAGTCAATGATAAATACTGTTTTGTCTATCTTTAACGAGCTATTAAACTTTCAAATTATGTTAAATATTTTTATCTCAATGATGTATAAAATGAAATTACCATAATTTTGCTTTTGTTGTTTTGTGATCTGCATTGATCTGCATTATAAATCTGTTTTCGGAGATCAGTGTTTTTAGACTGTACATCGGACAACGCACAATTCAATTCTTCTGTTCTTAACTGGAGAGCAATCGTGTCATTTACGCACACCCTAAAATATACCTTATCATTAAGTAATTAATAGTAGAAATTTTTTATGTATACTACAATGATTCTCGCTGACCTTAAAAAGTTGAAAATATCATTTAATTCTTTTAGAAACTCCGATTTTACTTTATCCAGTGAACAATTTAGCATTTCATTTTCTGCAGTAAATTCTTTAATCTTTTTCGTTAGAGTGCTCCTTGTACATCCCTAGGAAAGAAATATAAATTTACATCTATTTACATAATTAGAACTTGACTGTTGAATTTTATTTTGCATCATAACGAAAATATAAAACATTTTACAAAAGCTTCTTCGGATGTTTATAATGAGTACGCTATCTCGTAAGTTTAAAAGACGTACCTTTTCTTGATTATACAATGTCTCAAACCAGTCGATGATTTCTTTTCTTTTCATTAACGTTTCTTCACATATCGCTACCAATTTATTAGGCATACTGTTTAGTTTATTAACATCGAGGTTTAAAGGATTGTTAGGTGGAAGCTGTTTGTCTGAAATATTTGGAAAAAAATTAGAAATTACTTTGAGATACAAACGTAAAGAGAGAGAGTATAAAGTTAAGAGGCTTTAGTCACAGAAAACCTAAAATGAGTTATGTTTTTGTTGTGGGATGAAAGCCATTTGGATGTAAGTCTGTTATTTTTGAAGGGTATTTTACCTTGGATTATTATAAGTAGTCGTGTCTTCAATTTAATTTAACATGATACAATTTCAGAAGTATACAGAGTGATGTAACCAGTAGGTACGAAATATTGTAATTGTGGACTGAAGCGTTTTTGCTTTTTTATCCCGCAATTGCACTGGCAATAATAAAAACAAACACGCAAACATATTTTACAAAAATATTTTTTCAACAAACACTAACCATTTTGTTGTCGTTTTGTTTCCGAACACAGTTGGAGCAATTGGTCAGGTGTCATCTTAGCCACGTTCATAACGCGAAGATCATCCGCGGGCGGTAGACTTGACTTGTGTCCAAGTGCATTCAACTTCTGATGTGTATTGTGAAGCGATGCGTACAATTCCAATATTGTTCTCTGTAGAGTCATAAAAATTAGGATTAGGATTATTTTCACTTTGGAGGTACCACCGCCATTTATTTCTCCCATGTAACAGCGGAGTTTAGTCTGTTGAAGTTTGAAGGATGTGGCAAGAGAAACATAATTATTTGAAGCTGTCAAACTAAGTCTTTAGGGATTGCAGCGATCTGTGGCTGACCCTCAGGATTAGGATTCTAATCTGGGGTCCAGCAGTGTTCAACAGGCTGCAGTGGCGATTTACCTTAATAACCTAAAATGTATAAATGCACAATAAATGGATAAGTAAGTTGGACTAGTTGGACAGTTTTACTTAAATTTTCTAATTTTACCTGTCGTTCATTGAGGTCTATTTTCATTTTTTCGAATTTAACAATTTTATCTTGCCAATTCATTTTAAGATGCATTATTTTTTCACTTCGAGAAGTAATTGAATCTGTGAAATAAATGTTTATTTTATATGGTTCTACGGAGGCTTAATACTTTTCTTAAACTATTACCGTATCGGAACACAACCTTAACTGACAAGTTAAACCTTAACTGGCAATAATTCAGTGAATTGTATTTTATTTGCAATCTTTAAGACAAGCTTGGTGAGGTAAGGTCGGTATCTTTTATCCGACTACGCCGAATACAAAATTACCGAATGCAATTTGGGCCCAGCATTAATCGAGTTGAAGATAGTCCTGGTCGTGGTTAACGTTAATGTTAATGACGATGACAAATTACAATAAAATAATTCGCAGTTTTACCGAAATCTATCTAATAAAAACAGGCACCTCTTTCATTTAGATTACCATCGGCATTAGTAGGGTAGTTTTCAGGAGACTCTGCATCCTGTTGCGTTTCTAGATCTTCACATTGTTTTATTGTTTCCTGGACACGATAATTATGAGTCAGTAAAATCTCAAATTGAATCATTGGAACGTGGAAATTACTATCTCATATAAGTAGATATTATTACTTAAGTAGATAAATTTACCTGATCAGGAAGAGGCGAAAAGTCCTTGACATGAAAGGTATGCCTTGTCACTCCCAGTTGTTTCTTAAATGAATAATATTTACGTATTAAATAGCTTCTTAATTAGTTATTATAGATATATAAAAAATATGACAACATTCGAACATAGATACATAGGTATACAAATTCTAAAAAACTAACAAATAGTAGATCTCTGTCTAGCAAAGATACAATAATAAAATTGTTTGATGTGGTGGATAATGGTCTATACTGATTGAATTTTCCAGGTGTGCGTGGACGGGGAAATCCGAAACTATGAGGACTAGCAAAAGATGGCGTAAGGGCTACGAGGTCAATTTTGATAAACCTGGAACTGCATAGTTTAAAAAAATAATCCCTAGCCGGGAATAGAAAGAGTTCATTTTCAAATAAAAATCACATCCTGTGTTATAGTGTCATCAGATAGTATCGCTTATAAGGATCAAATTATGGAAAGAACTTGGCATATAATACATAGCAAAGTAAAAGTAATGCTTACCGGCTTGTTCGCTAATGGAACTGTTATAATTTGTTTTGTTGTTTTATTTGCAGTTGTTAAAATGTTGTCATTGAAGGTTGCTTTCCTTGGTCCTATGACTGGTTTCTAAGAAAAATATACGTACTTATTATGAGAATATAAAATTGTGTAGAATTAGTAGTACAAGGAAAACAATAATTTAACGAGTTCCGAGATTGCAGGATATTACGTTGTGCCGACAGAGAAATTATATTGTCTATTAGGGAAAACTTATAATGGTTACAGTGCGTTAAGAACTATAAATGTTATAACATATATTTTTGCAAGATATTTTGTGTTTCGCTTTTAGTGTAGTGTATCTTTTTACATATTTGCCTTGCCTTTACAGCTGGTAAAAGTCTTTCACGTTCCATCCGCGCGGACCGCATAGGAAAAGGATAATGCGTGGCTTGAACGGTGTCGTCCCTGGCTTTACTGGCGGATTTTGGTCTGGCATACTGATGATAGATGTTTATACATTATCAAGTAATCAAACTAACCACTTGTTATGTTATACACTTTTAAATATTTCGTGCGGGCTATACCATCGCACTTCAGAAGCAACAAAAATAAGAAATGTTATAACATGAAGCAGTCTTTACAGCAAGCATATTAATCCAATATATGAACAAGGTGATCTTAAAAACGAATAGCTTATTTTGAATTATTAGGTACCTTTCATAGGTTATTTGTGAGACATGAAAACAATAATGAAAAAAATATATATCTATCCACCTACAATATCAGCTATTTACAAAGTTACGATGAATTATGCAATTATGTTAATAAATACTCTAAAAATCAAAGTGTTTACCACAAATTCAGAATAGTTTTCTGGTTTATTTGATTGACTGACAACCGATTTCCTTTGTCGCCCAGGTGTTAATCGTAGTGGGATCCGACCTCTATAGACATGGTTGTCTGCTGAAACGATCAACAGTGAATAAGCCATTTTATAGTCATTATAGAATTATTGAACTATTCTCTCTCTATTGAACTCAGATAAATAAAATAGGTAGATTACTCACCGCCTTGTATTTGAGTGAAGCCAAAAAACTACGCTACTTTCATGTATTTATACGCACACATTTACACAAAACTACTGTAGTTTCTTGTCAGTACCTTTTGTTTATTTACGCTCACATAATCACTTTTCTAACCCGACTATATTAAAAATGGCTTCATTTTTTATTATGAATAATAGATCTACCTACTTTATTTATCTGAGCGAAAAATAAACCAGATTGACTCTTCTCACTGAAATCTGAAGTAGAGAAAAATCATAATTTAAAAAACTTTTTACGTTTTTTCGAATACTTTTTAATGAATCGCTACAATTAATGGTTCTAAAACAATTTATGTTTCTCCATCAATCATCCGATTGCTGACCTCGCTGGCAACTAATGGTACCAGTAATTCATTAATGGCGTCCAGTGCCCAACTGCGTGTATTCATTGCGGGATCCAATTTCGGTAATTAACGGCTACTGTGACGTCTCTTGGGGCAATAACAGCTTGGGGTGCAAGTTTATAAGCGGCCGCGTTTAATTTCATGCACGGTTTCCTAAAGGTATACGTGTAACTCTGCAAGGTTCGACTGCGGCAATGCGTCAAGACGATAGCCACGACTGTTTTAATTATTTAACTTCGGTGTTAAACGTTGCTGTGTTTAGTTGATGATTTTCATTATAGACGCTTATTTTTTCTTCGCTTATACGCCATCTACATATCGATTTGTAGGTATTTGTATTATGATACAGATGCGGCGTGTCCAGTTTCCAAACGTTTGATTTTCAACCAGACTACTAATATTATCTCTGTAAATTACCTACTTATAACTAACATACATTTTAATATTTATGGGTATATTTCAAATCTGTATAGTGTATAAACTGTGTTTTAATAAAAGATAATTAATTTTACTCGCTTTATCTTGTGCTTTGTACAGAAGGCTAGGAAATCGACACTTTTGCGGGGTTGATATTGATAGAGTCCCAGAGAAATAAGATTGGAGTGTGAGCGTTACTTACATGGATTTATTTTAAAATAGTACTTTATTTCTATGTTTTGAACTTGATTATATATTTTACGATAAGTATAGGTAACTTATAACAATTAATATTCAACAAAAAAATACGTACATATATTCTTAAACTTGTAACTATATGTAGTATATTATAAAATTTATTAAGTTAGAAGTTAAGAAATAAATAGTACGATGATAAAGCAACCCAAGAGAGTGGCAGAAAGGTGAAGGTTTTGAAAATTGTTTACAAATATTGTCTCTCGTGACAACAACCTTCCTTCCTTCAATACAACAGTTCTACATATACATTCTAATTCCAAAAATAAGAGTCTTCAAAAAGTCGAACGTCGATGTTTAAACCAAACAAAAAACAACTGATTACAAAAAATCCAACATTCAAAATTAAAAACACAAAATATCCAACAGACTTAAAATCAGTAAATACTATAAATTCAATCCGAATTAGTATCTAAGGATTATCATTCAATTCTCGTAATCAATTAGCGGGGTCGTATCCCGGAACTAATCCTCAGACTACGCACTACTAACCAATTTTAATGACCTACAACGCTTTTGGCTTTACGACTCCCATTTCTGGGTGACTAGAAAGTCAATGGCTTAGCAGTAAGCTTAGTAAGTTTAATGTATTTAATATATAAGTTTAATGTACTTATGTATTTAATATATAATTTTAAAGGTGGCAGAACCCCATGTAGTTTAACTCCGGCGGCATCACCGCCACACCTATTTCTGCCTTATAACAGCAGTATTAAGCACTGCTGTGTTCTGGCTTGAAGGGTGTGGTCAAGGAGACGGACTTATCCGAGGCGTTCTATCTCAGTCCTCAGGGGTAGCAACAATGAACGTGATCATATCTCGGGTTGATTACAAATGTCCATAGGCGGCAGCGGCCACTTACCATCAGGTAAACTGCCAGCTCATTTGCTACTCACATGCTATAAAAATGTATTTGTGGAGTTTAAATCATCGTCAAACCATTCTTACCGACAGTGGGTGTCGGGCTTGTCCTATCTAAAAGAAGGAGGGGTTTAAGGCAAGTCCACCACGTTGGCCTAGTGCGTATTGGTAGATTACACCTTTGATTCCTTAAGATAACTTGTGTTTTGGATTATTACCATGGTTTCCTACACTATTAAAGCAAAAGATAATTAAATTCCTAACACCTATATTTAAATCTCAAACCGTTGAGCTATCACTTTTACACTATTTTTCATTAAAAGAGTTGTTTAACCTTTCCTTTATTTCATTTAAATAATCGATGAAGCTTGTGTGAATGGCTTTTACGTTTTTTCCTGGAACCCCAAAATATTTTAACGTATAAAGCCTGTCACTGCGAGCATTCCTATGAATTCGTAAAAGTCCCCTAAATTGATTTGGCTATTACCGAGTCCATCAAGATAAATAAAACGTATTTTAGGTAAATTTTACTTTTTCGATATATGCGATAATATCTTATTTAACTTTGTATTTTATAAGTTTTTCGTATTTTGGTTATCCAATTGACTTCCCCGTATTCAAACAGAACACAGTTACGCTTTACATCTATACAGATTAATAAAATTGAAATGCCTGTTTGTAATTTAAAATACCTTTAAAGTAACTTTTTACTCAATGCATATGAAAGTATACATCTACCTATACAAATAACAACTATGCATGTATACCTATAACAAAAATGCATTTTTGTCCGTCTGTTTGGCTGAGCTAATCTTTTAAACGGCGGGACCAATTTTTATGGGACTTTTACAGGCAGATAGCTGAAGTTCTAAGGTATAAAATAGGCCACTTTAATTTTTAAAAAAACATTAGCGCGCGCTACACGCGTGTGCGGACGGCTTTGCTGGAGGATGGGGTATCACTTACGTATAAATATTTACTCCTTTTTGCTTCTTTATCGCGAGAGAAACCGCGGGGATCGCCTAGTTTTTGATATAAAAGAGAAAAAAATAATTAACAATTCAATATTAAAACTATATACTACTACTATATATACAAACGAAAATATAACAAAACTTTACCTACGAGCAAGGTATTTCAAAGCGCTACTCTGAAATACATGTCAGTTACTCGTATTACACACACTACGCTATTAAATGATCCCTTTGTGTGTAGTTTGATCCGGCACCACCGTCATACTTGTTTGTGTCTAATGAAAGCAGTGTCAGAAGCGGCTGTGTTCTGGAGACTTACTAATCTGAGACATTTCAATTTAGTCTTCAGGGGAAGCAATGCAACCTTTTGCGACCTCTGGTAGGATTCTCTTAGCTAGGGTTGACCATAAATGTCCATGGGCGGCAGTGACCACTTAACATCAGGTAGAATGAAGGAGATCGTTTGCGACTTTATCATGATCACCGCAACCCTTTTTATGTCCCACTGCTGGGCACGGGTCTTCTCCCACAACTGAGAGAGGCTTTATCATGATAATAGGGGAAAACCAAAAAGGAGAAACTTTACGAAATGGACGAACTTATGAAACTTTAAGAATATAAGATTTTCAAATTTTCGCCCTATCTAAAATATCATTCGGAATTCCCCGGAAGCAGCTATCACGGGGCACTGTGGTATTGTTATGGTAATCTGTAATCGGCAGCGACTCCCAGCTGAAAAGGCGCGATCTACCTCCGACTTAATATTTCCCAAGCTTCTAATAAATAATTATAATAGTAAAAATAATGATCAAATTTATATTCGTTTAAAAAGAAATCGTTTATATAACACGTTCTATTTAACAATATAAAAACAAAAACATTTTTTTTATTAAACTAAAACAATAATTAAATCTAGAAACAGGAGGATTCACGAACTTATAATTATCTTTGTCTAATCACAATTAGATTAGGTAGCCTCATTTGCTTTCTCTTTCTTTTCGTTGGACACATTTAAAGCTGGCTCCCCTGCATTAGTATGATATGGCTGTGATTCATTCACACCAAAAATAAAACTCATGCTTTTTTGCCTTTGTCATCTAATCTCTTGTCGTGTGCCAGTGACATTCCGATTAACTAACTTCGATCGAGCAACGTCCTTTGGGACGGACCATTTAATTGCCAGTTATGAAAATAGCTCTGATTGCGCCGTCCTCTCGTGCTGCGATTTAATTTAGTTGTTATTTATAGTTAACAAAATGTTTTTACGTCGACTATAACGAAATGAAAGCAAAATTAATTCAAAAGTACTTTTTCATATTTTTTATTTTTTGCGATGCTATTGACATTTAGAATACAAGCTAACTTCTATATAACGGACATTTTTTATTGCAATTCATGAAAGTATCGTTCTAGTAGCTTCGTTGTATTCCATTTCAACAAAATTACACGACATTTAAGTATTTTACTTAGAAAAGTTCATTTCGATTACTACTTTTGCATATTCAGTTCTCTTATAGTATGCTAGTGACGTTCTGATTAAATAACTTCGATCAAACAGCGTCCTTTGGGACGAACATTTTAATTTCCAGTTATAAAAGCAGTCTGATTGCTTTGTCATTGTGCAATCAGATTTGATTTTAAAAACGCTCTTTGTATGTGGCGTTAAACAATTGAAATAAACTATCCTTATAAACCTATCTTAAAACATAAAACTGGACTGCTTAAAACCCCTTTTTTGTCAGTTTTCAGGTACTATATGTAAAAAATGTATATCTAAAAATATAATTTAAGTTAAAAATGAATCCAACAACACTTCGTTTGTTAAAATCCGTCAAGCCCTTTGGGCTATAGGGCGTGCCAAAGAAATCTTCATACATATATACATACATACATCCATACATACATACATATATACGCTTGAAAAACAATACCCTCCTTCAGACGTAGTCGCGTAAAATGTAATTCTGTTTAATTCTCATGATTATAAACTTCTCATCACTTAATTCCTTATCTCATTCCCATTATCTAACGTCCTTTGGGACGGGCAATAATTGCTATTTCTAACTTATCAGTAAAAAGAACACCAAATACCTATTTCCTTTTTCCGCATTTGGTTTTATTAACCCGCTTTTTCTCCATAACTAAACAACTTCCGAAGTGACGATAGAATAATATTATTGACTACCAAAAATTATTCTTGTAAAGAGTCTGCATTGAATAAAGAATAAATCAAAATTATTTCGATTTTATCAATGACGTTTGTTAATCTAGCAGATTTGCAGAAATACTGTTAAAGTTTTGTAAAATTATTTTAGATGCTAAGCAAGAAGTGATGTCATAAACACACTATAATTAACTACTGATGTTACAGTAGTTTACTAAACATTTTAATTAGAACCTAACAATTATTTAACTATAACTGAATTTATCTTTGCAAGACTTTGCAAAAATAATACATCAGAAAAAAGGCAAGAGCAAACGGAGCTGAAAATGTTTACAGAAAAACATGACGCAAACCAATCCTATGCAATACTCCAAACAGGAATTTACAATTATTTCACAACAGTGCAATATCGAACAAATACCAGCCGATTGCCAACATTTGGTATGATTAATCCCAAAAGCCCAATACAGATTAAAACTAGCGTTATATGCAAAGCAAACGATCACACTATTTACAAGCTATCCCCTGTTTTATTCGGACGCGACCGGTTCGATCCAGTTTGAACCGAACATAAAATTTCTCTCTGAAACTGTAGACCGATAACAATAGAGATTCCGCACATAAATTATAAATCGAAATGATTTATTCACGTCCCTAGCGTTATAAAGAGACGCCACTGAATTTATAAAGGCTTAGAATTATCAGTTGGTTAGAATCTAATCCTAAATGGAGTAAAGTTTTAGTTGAGTTAATTTCAGATAATGTAAACCTATTTGTGTAATAAGAATCCTTTGTATTTTTTATTTTGTCTCTATTGCGTCAGAGGGTAATGTTTTTAGAGCGTATGTATGTATTTATATATGTATGTATGTATATTCGTCCATTTCTTTGGCACACCCTTCAGCTCAAACTGCTTGAGAAATTTTCACATAGGAGGTGTTGTTGGATTCGTCTTAATTGTCATAGTGCCATAGGCTATAATAATTTTTGAATATAGTGCCTGAAAACTGAGAAACAACAGTTCTTAAGTAGTCGGGTTGTTTGTTTTTTTTAAGATAACTACTACTACTAGTGTTATATACTACTAGTACTATATAAAATGGTATTAGTTTTTAAACGAAATAAAATTTGAACTAAAGTAGGTTTATTGCACAACAAGCCTATGTTTTATTGCACAATTAAATTTGATTTAGCATTTGACTTTGAATTTGCAGAATCGGTACCTACCATTTTCATCGTTTTCTGAATCTGGCACTCCATGCACGTTATTATTATTTATAGTATCTTAGTCTCCTGAAACGTAATCTCTACGTAAACAAGCTTTGATGTAAGATGTCAGTAAAGTGACTATTGTAAAAACTTTGCCCTTACTAGAAAAAGTGTAACAACATGCAGTACAGTAAATTAAAATGATATTTTCATACATATAAAACATTACTCTGCGCTGCTATGTTCTGGCTTGGACGATGTAAGGGAGACATACTTATTCGAGGCATACCAACTTAATCCTCAAGGGTAGCAACGCATTGAGACCAACCTCAACTAAGACCCTTATTTGGGGTTGATTACAAGTCCATGGGCGGCATTAGCCACTTACTATCAGGTGGACTGCATGTTCGTTTACTACTCCCATAATACAAAAAGGTAACAAAATATCTTTCTACATCGAGTATTATACAAAAGACCTTCCACAATCCACTCTTAACTGGAGCAGCGAATGAAAAGAGAATAAAAATTTCTTTCAGCCATAAAGTTCAAAACTTTATAATTAGACTCCGTCTTTGAACGAGTTAATAAAAGATGCCACTGAATCGCCATTTAGTGGAGGCATTAAAGGAAACCAATTGAAAATTCCCGAAGCTACCAGTAGTTGATCTTTGGGAGCGCAGTTCCATTTGAATTGTCCGACGTAATGAGATTTCTGAGTTCGATAGTAATTCTGTAGATTAATGGTACTTATATGTTTTTTTTTTAATATTGAATGGACACGCATGGAGCATAGCTCCCATACTAACAAATTGGCTTCAACTCGTAACGATTTTAATGTTGGATACGGCTTTCTATATCTTGGGAAGACCTGGAGCATACTATCGTACTCCAATGGGGGGGTTAATGGTCAACCTATTTTGGTTATGGTTAACCCATTTTGGTTATTTGCAGACCACTCATAAACAATTAGAGCTAACAATGTTGCTTCAAAGCACAAATATTAACCAGCAGCGGTCACCCATCCAACTTTCAACCGCACTCGATGTTGCTTAACTTTGTATATCAGTTTCAATACGCAAATCGGGTGATAATTCAGGCTATTTCCCTACATGATCCATATTCAACACATTCTTGTTAGTGGCACCCATGAAAATTTAATAAGTAAGGTTATTAAAGCTATTAGTGGGGAGACAGGGGTGACGGGACTTATAACCGCGACTAATTAATCGTTTTTAGTTTATTTGCCATGCGGTGCGCTATAAATAAGTCTAAAGGGTTGGTCGGGGTCATAGTCGTTTAAACAATAACATGTTTTTATGGTTAGGTTCTGATGATGGGTCAAATGATTTTGTAGTTGAACTTAGCCATTTTATAACATTCGTTGGTCGTCATCGGAAGAAAAATAGAATTACCTAGCACAAAAGCCTTTTTATGTTTAGATTTTACAAATTAAGCATGTGTCTTAAAATTTTAAAATTACACACAAGTTATTAGCGATAAATAGGCTAACTAGGAACGTCATAGACGCATGTGTCATTACCAGCTAAGAGCAGAATCTTACCTTAGATTGTCTTAAATGTAAGGCCTAATTTGAAATTATTCGGATAATTATTGAAATTTAATTTTTAATACGTCGCGCACGGAGGAGTGAGATATTAGGCATATGTGAAGATCATGCTAAGAAAGAGGGCGTACGGATAATATATTTTTTTATAATAACTGTTACAAATAAATTTAATTGTATAAATGGCTCATCTATGTCAAAAATGTATTATTTCTTTTAAATGTAGCTTAACGACAACCTCATTCTTATTATCTTAATAATTACATTCGAATTTCGAACACTGCTACGGAACCACTAGTGTTCAAAAGTATATCGGTACATCCGGAGTCGAACTACAAAGGGTTCTAACCTTTTTCAATTAAACTTAAAATAAAATAGAAACTAAGACCGGTAATGATCTAACGTACGGCGCAAATCCCCTGATAGCCGATTAACGGCCACGAGCGCCACTCGTCCACAAAATTATTATCTAATACGCTTATATAAATTTATATGACGACCCGGATGGCGCAATGGTTAACACGCCGGACCGCTAATCCGAGGGTCCTGGGTTCGATACCCAGCGAGGCG
>DWPV01001607.1:0-20007 GCA_018251915.1 Urbanus proteus proteus
TCTAATTACTTTAAATAAAATTGAGATGTTCTTGGAAACATAAATATATTCTCACATAAGAAAACATAAGACACAAAAAGATTGACAACCAACTAATCAAAAATCAATACAGACAATATAACATTTTCTTTTCTTAACAGTTAGCATATCACCGAATTTTCCCTGTTGCTTGTTTTCTGTATTTTTTCCTAAAAAAATATTTTTTTAAAAGGTAGGAAGAAATAAACTAGCATAGGTTCACGGAAGTAGAATTCCTAGGAATGAGTTGGCGAAAAAAAAAGATCGTGAAACTACTCTCTCACTTACTCATATTTGCGTCTGTGCAATATGTACAGTTTAATACATTGTGCTGACTTTCCGCACCCCCCCCCACCCCCTAAAACGTCCCGCCTGAGGCGGAACGCTCCTGGCACGCTACGCCTAGTATGAAGTCTATCAAACCGTACTTAGCGGATGATGGATGAAGTAAACCTGGCTTATTTTGAGAAAAGATCCATACCCAGCAAGACATTAATGGGTTGACGATGATTTAGGCGTCTAACAGATGTCTTGTAGGTATTCCCAGGTGAGATCAGAGATGCAGATTAGCCGCGGACGTGTTATATAGCGATTTGCATGATTGGATGTTTAGGAAACGCGCTGTGCATATAAGTTGCTTTATACAGAATTTATACTCTACTAGCTGATCCCCGCGGTTTCACCTGCGTTAAAAAAGTAAAAAATAATACATATTTAAACATAAATGTCATCCCGCTCGTCGCGATGGCGCGCGCATGCGCGTGTAGCTCAGCCAAACAGACAGCCAATTTTTTTTAATTGCATTTTCGTCATATGTAGGTATCGTTATACTTCCATATGGATTGAGTAAAAATTGTTATTTTGAAATCACAAAAAGACACTTCAATTTTAGTTATTTGTATAGATAAGATGTTTATTCAGTTACTGTACCTATTTATAAATATTTCTAAAAAAATATACTGTACAATACCTTACTTATATAATATAAGAACCCACGTAATAAATATTTCTCAGTATTGTTCGATCAGTAAAAGGTATAACTACATTACATAAAATTAAAGGGAAATACTCACTTATCGCATATATCGTGTTGTTAATCAAAATTCTTTAAGAATAAAAAAATGTGTCGTATTTTGTTAACGATTATTTACGTATCTATAACTCCACTGTTTTACATGGTAGAGTTTACATTACAAGTACCATTAATTTACTAATTTCTCTTATGTTATTTGAAACAACACAACATCACTTAATATACTAGCGAACACTCGAGAATTCGAATTGTGCATTTTAACGCGATATTCTAGTAGTACACACGGGACCATATTTCAGAGGCGGCGCCATAAATCTCCACGGGGACAACGAGGCTTATGAATGATGGTCTCTCCCATATCGATATAGCAGTTCACACTTGACACCGGCCGTTGTAAATTACGTTTTGGACACATAAATCCTTGTATTGTCACACTGGTGAACACGAGGTACAATTATCGTATGCCTAGGACGATCGAAGGTAATATTGATGTTGTTGTGGTAGATACAAAATATAACGATTTATTCACTTTTATGTAAATGGAGGTGAACGGGTTTTTTTTACTTTGCTACTCAATTTTTTAAACTTATTCAATGACGTGTTGTTTTTAAAAAGACTTTGAAAAAGAAATGTTTGACTTTCTTTATATTCTTATCTTATATATATCTTTATATTCTTTTCAAAAATATCGTGCTATATTTTGTTTCATCAATATGAAGATTTATTTTCATAATTGATTCATTACTTTGTAAGAACCCTTCAAAACATTCACGAAGCGTATCGAACAGAATTCGTACAAAGTAGGCAAATAACAAAAGAAAATCGACGTGTACCTATAACATGAGCATTACAACTGAAGTAATTATCCAATATTGGATAATAATGCCCAAACATGGCTATAGGACTTCGGCATCCATGTAAACGCCCCCAAGACCCAGGATATATTGTAATAGCCTATTGGGTGGGACGAAACACTCGACTCTACTTTGAACAGAAATTTATCGCTTTCGAGTAATTAATGCCAATTGTGTCTATTTTTTAAAACCCAGTTTCGCTTAGTTAATTAAGGTAAGTCGTTTTATTCGACAATACACTTAAAAGGTCTTTGTCTCTAATTTAGTGGCGAAAAAGGTTATTTTAATTAGCGTAGCCGCGAAAATACCTGTCCCCATATATTCCGATCGACAGAACGTGTTTCCAGTTTACGATTTGCTAGCGTTACGAAATGTTCGTGCTCTGATTTCTTACTATTTTTAGACCTTTAAATTGTACGTTGAAAATTTAGATGCCGTGTCGGTTGATTAAAGTATTTCACCCTTTATTTGTTTTATACTCGAGAAAACGATTACTCTATGATTATTCTTATAAGAGTGAAGTAGAAAACGAGCTTGCAGTCCACCTGATGTTAAGTGGTCATGCCGCCCATCGATATCTGTTAGTAACTTCTTATAGAACAGGGTGTTCTGACTGAAGTTAGTCACAGATGCAGTACTACTCCCGAGCTGAAGAAAGTGAGCTAGCAACGAATGGTTGTCTATCTACTTGTCTTCAGGCTCTATTTGTCTTATTTTGATTAATTATGATCACATTTTAACTCTTACAGTTATCATTTTGATGAATATCTTACCTCACATCTACACAACTAACATCTAACAACATGCATTCTAAGAAGATAGCTAATGTAGGTAAACTACATAATTACTGGATTCTTGTTTACCAGACTACATCTACGTCAAGATCATTCATGTATCATGCCATCTAAAAAAATCTACTGCTTTTTACGCTCTACGAAGGGTATTCTTGGAATGTCTCAATTATGACTTACCGTATTTCTTGTTATCCTTTCCTTTGTCCGACTTTCCTCTTGCGAATTGTGTTGGAACGCGTCCGTTTACGTCGATATCGTCATAGTCCGGCTGGGAACAAGGAAATATACTTTAAATATGATGAATGTCCTGAGATATATAAGATAACAAGCGAAATTACATAGTTTTGTACTTGGTTAGGTTTTGACACAGTATAAAACCGTGGTGTTTCGACTCTATAATTAACCCGATGTTAAAAAATTATAAAAATGTATATAAATCAAAAGTTGCTTTTAATTTTTTCCTCCGTGTTTCAAGCATTTGATTACTTATTTGCGAAAAAAGATTCATTCAAGATCAAGATTCAAACTCCGGAAATTTAGGTTGTGTCTTGGAATATTGTATACAGATTTAGGCATGACTTGCATATTTACTTCGAATTATATTTCTTACGAATGCAGAAAATAAAGAGACCATTTTATGTTAGCCTGTCCTCACTTTCCCATACAACCAGTTTTAGGCCACTAGACCAGCGATAAATAGATTCACAATTCAGGGTAAATGCGCCCAACACGATTATGTTATCGTGGTGTGTTAAAAAGGAAGAAAGAAAGAAAGAAAACAGTGTGTGCACTCCCCCTTATCTTGTTACAAGGCGAGACGAGTTCAAAGCACAACTAATGTAATACAAGGCTCATATTGTAGACGCCGCTTTATCAAGTAAAAGAAATTATGCGCGCCACCCCGCGTGCTGTTCGGACATGTTATTGCTCGCGTTTTAACATTCTTAAAGTAATTCTTGTAAAATAAATGTCCTGTTATCGCGGATAGAATTGTTTCCATTCCCACGTGTTTTAGATAGGTTTCCATTTTATTATTAAAGGAATACCATTGCCAAGTACGACGGATAGTGAAAAAAATTAATGCGCTAATCTCTACTCCTAATAAAATTGTAACAGATCGATGTACAGATATCGTAAAAAGAATACATTGGGGGTACTTGTTAATTCAACAGAAGCTAAAACAACAGTTTTTTTTTAAATTTTTGTCTGTCTGTCTGTCTGTATGTTTGTAGTCGCATCACTCAAAAACTACTGTGTAATTATTTAGGTAAGTTTCGTTCAAGCGATTTTTTTGTCAAACATTTCTTACAAACATAAATAAGATAATTTTAAAATTTAAGAATTATAAACAATAAAGATTAATTTATTTTAAACACTAAATCACACATGCAGTTACACACCCATTGCAATTAATATCAAATGAAATGCATAAATATACTCCAGTGGCCGTATTCACAATACACAAAGGACATTCTTCATGCAGCGTTTCCACTTTCATAGCAACCTGACGCCATTTGGATAAACCAGTGATTCTCAATCTGTGGGCTGCGACCCCCTAGCCGGCCTGAATCCCTAAATATAGCTTGAGATTCGCCAAATACTAGTAAAATTAATAAGCTCAAAAATATAGATTTATTACAAAAGTATTAATTAATATCACAAATTATTACAAACTTAGTTGTTATTACCTGTTTACTATTTACTTATTATTATATTTATGTATGTATTTAGCCAATAGGTGCTTACACTACCTACTTAATTATGAAAATTACATAAATATCGAACAATTTTTCTATTTATTTTCATAATTAGGTGTTTGTAATAAATATAATAAATTGCAAGTTAAAATTAGCTGAGGGGTCGCGAAATATTTTTACTTTCCTACTAAGAGAGTCGTGTCATGACAAAGGTTGAAAAACACTGGGCTAAACCAATAAAAGGAGCGGTTACCTTTCGGTCGCCTATCATTTATCTTGCGGAGATCGTATCTCCGAAGCGTCAACGATACCTACCATTGTTCAGTGGTGTAAGTATGAGCGTAAATGCGACTTCACTCGCCACTGATATATGAATTTAAAATTATTCTAATCTCCTCTATGGTATGTACCGTATCGTTTGATATCGCATGGGTTTTCGGTTATGTTTTATAGGGCGTGGTAGGTAAATATAACATATTGTTACAAAGCTGTTTATTCGCATAGCACACCATATCGATATACTTACTTAATCTAGCATATTGTCTATAAACAATCGTAATTTTGTTCATATGTTAACTAAATAAATGTTTAAAATGAGAGAGAAAAAAAGAAAGTATTTTTTTAAGACAGATTAAATTGTAATAATTCGCAATCGCAACTAAATCTATTAATTTCACACTGGTATCAGATTATACTACTACCCGATATCAGTAGTAGTGATATCGATGTAATTATTCTTACGATATCGATATGAAAATCAAATATCAGCTCCGCAACCGTTTTCAAATAAAACTAAAACCGTGCCTAGTAATCTAAAGTAGCCGAGGCCGACAGGCGTTAAACGGAACAAACTTTCTCATTTCGATCGTGATAAGTTATTTCTAAGTTGTCATTGATAAAGCTTCCTTTATACCCTTTTGTTGAGAAATGATAAAGGTACAGTTTGAGTGATAGATGTATTGTTGAATATGGGAATGGAAAATCGGAGAAGTGTATCGATATTAATCTTTCCTTTTAAAGCAGATCAACGATAATGTAATGTAGATAGATAACTGACAGTTTAAATATTTGTGGTATTTCGTAACCGGTTTTTGTCAAAATATATTAATATTTTTAAATTAAGATAAGGTTATGCACCAAGGGCTTCAGGTTAAATTCCTGGTAAAGTGTTTTTATAACCGAAAGATCTCTGGAATAAGTTTTTAGGAGTACTTAACACATATGCAAAAATTGATCGGCTGTTGTTAATATTCATTCATTTATGTCATTCAAATATGAACGTTCATATTTGAACTATGATCTAATTTCGAAGTAGGAAATTACATTATGCATCGTGTTCTATTATTGTGATACATATCCGTGTTCGAAATACCGGATACCAACATTGCGAATATAAGATGTAATGTCGTATATTATTTCTGAACAGTAAATGTGTTAATTTACAATTATTTAATGATAACATTATAATAAATTTCATCCATTTCGCATTTGGCTACACGATGGATTGTGGCATAAGCTTTTTCCTTCTATAAATTCAAATTCCACATGAAAGTACTCAAACTGTTTCCAAAATAACGTACCTACCTATTGATGTTTGCATATTCGAAAGATTGTACTATCAGTACAGTTCAACTAGGGAGGTTACACCATTACATCTATTTCTAGCTTGAAGCAGTTCTTGCGTTAGGGTAGAAGTATGTGGATGCTGGATATACTCTTACTACACTTACGGGAAGAGAATATCAAATATTAAGATTTTTTAATTTAAGATACATTTAGGAACAAACATTAAAGACCTTAAAACGCGATATTCCTAAAAGATAATGCCAATTGATAGTATCACGAAAACTAAATAGCTGGGCGCAAAAATCGTTTATGCAAAGTAGGTGGGCAAACCTTTAAATCAAGTGACTGCATAGTTTCTTACTAGGAAATACTGAGACTTCCTATTTCTTCAATATTCAACGGCGAACAGATATCGGGTATCACCGTCACAAGATTGTGTCAATAACAGTGATCGTTCAGTAAATCCCGCCCACTGCGAAAAGCTCGTTGTAAGCTTTTTATAGCACCGTTCCATTAAAATACCGTGCCATAAATTCTAAGTGCATTTGGTTAAGTGCCTGTAATGATGAATTGTGTTAGAATTGCGCAAAGAATTCAATAATAAGTATTCCTTACCTTATTGGTTTCACTTAAATATCTTGCAACTATTTTAATTAATCCTTAATAGGATTATAGGTACAAACTCTTTCACATAATTATGTGTTGTTATGACTAAAAGTTATGATCTTTTTGGAACGATTATGATGACGAACTCATGTGCTGTATAACGAATTTTACTTAATCCTTTAGATTAGAATAAACTTAGTAGGTATATGTCTCATTGTTATTATAAATGAGGTTTAACAGACCTATCAAGTCAAATAAAAATATGTAATGTACTCCTAAAATTACAACCTCGATTCTCAAATAGTACCTACCTAACCTATAGTAACTATGATAAGGTACTTATCTGAAAAAAATAGTACCTACGTCACAAAACATTATATACTAAACATAGTAGTATTACTTTGTAATCAAAGGCATGAAATACAATATCATTACAAAAAGTAGCTGGCACGTACTGCCTAGGAAAAAACGCTGTAGATCTATCACCACTTTGACGATAACATTTCAATCTCTTCCGACGCTTTTAATCAAAAGAAATCTGAACAAAAAAACGTATTTTCTTGATAAAGCAATATCATAGATGACGAAGAAACAAATGTTTGGAAAGAAGTAAATAAACTAAAACTAGTAAACTAACAACAATAAGAGTTATTTCCATACTATTACGGTACAAAATTGCGTATCACAATCGAGGTGCTTCCCTTGTGATTTCTTTATTTCAGATCATTCTTTATACAAATTCAAACACTATTACTATAAATATTAAGTTCAAAGTCATATTAACTTGTTGTTGGTGTCAAATTAGATTCACCAGTGAATCAATGGCGTCACTCAATTCATTGTAGAACAAATCTAAAGTAAATACAAAATTCTGGGTGGTATGACGAAGGAGCAATATTTACGTAAAGTTAATCCGATTGCCTTTAGGACCGTGTAATAAAAAGTTACAAAACATTAAAAAAGTTAAAGGGCGTAAGAAAAAGTTTTGAAATGCAAATCATGGTAGAATCTGCATTACTATGTCGAAATCAATCAACCGCGTTACCAATTTGTTACCGATTTGAATATGTTGAAACACTTTACTCAACACGAATTAAGGTATATCGAAATACAAGGAAATCTGTTTCGGATTAGTGTTTAAGTGTTTTAATCAGAGAAGGAAAGAAATAAATAAATTTAGGTATATAAAATGTTTTTTTAAGTAGCTTTTAGCTATACTAAAAGGAAAATAATCATTTTATATTTATGCATAACATTCGTGTAATTTATAATTCTGTTACAGTAAATGATTTTGAAAGCTTGTAGAGCGCAAGAAGATACCCAATTTAGTGTTAATTCCACCTTAACGCGTTTTATTTGCATTAATAATTAACCAGTGATTAAATAAATAAAAAATCTTATGTAGCCAAAGGGTTTGGCAGCGAACGGCTGGCATTATTTTCGGAGCACTGTTTATTTAAGTTAATTTTTTAGTTATTTTTTGGACTTGATGAAGATGTGCCGATTTTGTCCATCCATAAATTAAAGTCAAGAGACATTTAAGAGTCACTTTGCATAAACTGAACCTTTATCTACCGTTCATACATTATGGCCATTTTAGGGTATTCATTTCTTATCTGCCTAAATGCGTTTGCAGTATTTACTAATGTTGTGGTTTGAGCTAATGATTTCTTATAAAAGCCCTTGCGTGAATCAGGAATGTTCTTTGGATTCCGGTATTTTCGCTTATTGAGGATAAAATGATACACTTTTTATTGAGTGTAGAACTGCGCTATAAGGTTCAAAATATGAGTAATATAAGGATCATTTTGATATTTTTTATATTATTGAGGAGTATATTTTTATAGTAACGTAATGAGGCAAGATACTGGCAACATTTAATATAAAAATACCTTTTATAAAGAGATTAAAAACATTACAACCGTGTTGCTAGAAATGAATTATTTCACTCATTGTTTTTGTCAAATTATTTCAATAGAATTCTGTATAATTTAACAAAAGAAACTGTAAATGTAATAAAAATAGTTCGCAATTGCCACTTAGGCAACGGTAGCACAATCTGTAATGCAATTTACACTTGCAAGAAAATTACATCGGCTGCCAACCGCATCTTCAGATGTTACGTTGTGTACACACTTACCGAGAATGCATGTTTTTAAAACATTTTCTTAAGTAACATTTTAATTGTATTTTTGAGTTCCTTAATTAATTTAAGACGTTTTCGTATCTTCTCAAAGTACTAAGCGACACAAAACCTAAACATTTAAAGCTAATGTGATGAAATTGGTATAATAAATAGATTCAAAAGGTTTTACACAATTAGAGGATTTTATGATACTCCACTCTTATGGGCGTGAAATAAGGGTAGAATATTTGTAGATTTTTACTATAGTCTGCGTGTACGAAGTCGCGGGTAAGCTAGTTACTTATATTTTTTTCGATTTAAAATGTAGACGATCAGAACGTATTTGATCAATCAATCAGATTTTTACATAATATCAAGGAACGGCCATCTTTACGTATTGCGTCTAAAATGGGATAGTATTTTACGTGTTATGACTAAAATAGTTTATTTTCAATGTCGGTTCTTTTTGAACGCGTGCAATTTACGTCATATTATCCCTTTGTAAAGCCGCTTGGCTTTGTTTAAAGAAATCATTATACTTGAAAATAAAAACGATGGAAAAATAGTCAACACTTAATTTGAAATATTTTTTAATCATGGAAAAAATGATTATCATTTAACTTTACATTCATTATTTATTTAATATTAAACTAATCTGTTTAATTTATTATTGTTTTGTTAATCTGCACTCCCTCTTACAGTATCATGGGTGCAAGTACTGTAAGTGGTATAAAAATGGCATTATATCAGAATTAATTCCAGATGAAGGGCGCTACGTTGTTTTGATAAATGCGGCTACTGTAGATTGAGTTATGCTTTGGTATTTGAGGTTTACGGTCAGTATGGTTCAATTGAAATTTTATTAAATCAATTTTATGGTATGCCTTTTTATATGTTTTAATGTTCTGCCTTGGAATGTATGTTGTTGGAGATTAGCATAGTTCTGAAGTTCTATTCTATGAAACTCTAAGATACATTGAGTTTGCTTTTTTGTATACGATTAGAAATAAAATGCAATCAATCAATTAAACTGTATAGGTACCTATACTATGTATGTAGTAGTTGTACTATGTTTTTGCATGGCTACTTTGACAAAAAGGTAATCCCTGCAGCTCACAAAACTAATAGAACGGGTGATTTTTTTATTATTATAATAATGTAATTACCTTAGGGATATCAGCAGGACCGTATCCATTTTCTCTTGGAGGCAGCTTCGGAGGCTTGTCACCTCTCCTCTGGCCCATCTGCATCATGAGCTGCTCCCTGGTGGCAGCCACCACGCCGTGTCCGTTGTGCCCGTTGTGTCCATACCCGCCTGAACTTCCACTGGATCCTGATCCATTGGCGTTCGAGCTGGCGATGCTGTAGGGGTCCTCGTCTGGGATCGGGATGCGAGGCCTGTTCTTGATGTCCATTGGTCTTTGAACTGTACAAGAAGAAAAGTGTAATTAGTTGTCAGACCTATTATTTTCTAAGCTCACCTAACCTAAACCAAATTATCACAAATACTCTTACATAATTGTTAATAAAAACGTTCTTAATATCGAAGTCTTTTCTATATTACGATTTAATGGTAACGTTTATATGTAAAGCTTTTTTTGGCATGCAGTTCTGCTGATGATTATTACTTTTTCATAATTTTTATAACAAAATTTTTAAGGCTCAGGAAACTGAAATCTGATAGATGAATGTCACGTTATGTAGATAGTTAAGGAAGATGAAACATTATTGACATTATGGTTACGGGTATTGTATTATCTTAGTGGGTGGTGACGAAACTGTCTGCATTAAAGGTTATGCTCGTTATATTATATAAACCATTGCATCAAATTATTTTAGTTATCTTGTTGACCCAGGAATGCATCTCAACGTTTGAATTTGCGAACATAATTTTGCACGTAAAGAAAAAAGATTTAAAAAGAAAGCTAAGTAAATATGATTCAATAATATCCTATGTATCAAAATTTTATGCTTTTACACCAGGCGACCCTCGACCCGACCATCTCGACCTCAGTGTGGTGAAAAGGCAATCTCCAAGCCAAGTTATAGAAAAACTTCTAGAACAAACAGTGGGCTATAAAAAGGTTTGCCAGATTCATTTGTTATTAAATATCTCTGAATTATATCTATAAGTGATAATACATTCAAAGTAATGCAAGTTAATGGCTAACATGACAGTATTCTGAATAGTGTTGCAGAATAGGTATGATCTATAAATCACGTTATTTCCAATGTCTACGGCTCTATAATAAATCTTCAACCCGTAACTGTTCGCGCTTTATCCAATCGTTTTAATTATCGGAGTACAACACAATAGTTTCATAAATAGTTTGACCTACATTCCTTGATACAGATCTAAGTATTTCCACGGATAATTTATCACTAAAGATAGAAGCAATTTTAGACACTTCCGATGTAAGATTTGTTGAAACTGATATTTTTTACCCGATTGCGGATTTTGGAGGATAATATTTTTTGAACATGTACGTATGTATGTCCATTTCTTTGGCAGGCCCTAAAGCCAAAACGGTTTGACGGATTTTAATGAAGTGCCGTTGGATTTGTCTCAATTGTCAAAGTCGCATAGGCTATAATTTTTTAAATAAAATGCATGAAAAAACGAGTTTTAAGCAATCTGGTTTTGTGTTTTTAAGAATATTATTTGATGATAAACGAAAGAGATTTATTGAAAAATCGGATTTGAGTTTTACGTATCTGCGACGTTTGAGCGATTATCTAAAAGAGGTTGCGTTCAACAATTGGAAACATTTAGCCGCTTGCGCAACTGGCAGCGACATGAATGTCGTGTCGTGATACCGAGATCGGATGGCAATCACTTCTCTTCACGACTTGGAATAACCTACGGTTATTAGCCATGCGACGTTAAAGGTTGGAGGTTTCATTACACTTCACTGAATCATTATCTGTACCATCGTCTGTAATCGTAAGAATAAAGGGTTGTTAGGGATGTGCGATTTCGTATCTCATATTGGATAAAACATTTTATTGTACAACTAAGACGGCTTTCATATAAAACATGTACGTGTTCTCTGATAAGCATGTCTTGAAACTCTTTAACTCGATGTCGAATAAGCTTTTTCTAGACAACATTGTCTGGAACTAGATTGCGTTATCATTTTCCATTAAGCGAGATTGCAGACTTGTTAGTTTCGAAATTAAAACAAGTCTTTTCGAAATTCTTTATCAAGGTAAGTTATTTTTTTTTCTATATTTTAGAAATCAATATATGAATCCATTTAGAAAAACGAAAATAGATGATTTCTATTAATTGTTTGATTACAAAATTAGAATTTAAAGTTTTAGATTACTTATATTAAGTAAAATTAATTCAACAAGTGGAATAAGACTGGCTCAAGAAGGATTTTTGTGTTTTGATTTCTAACGCTCGTTATCTTCGCAATTCTATAACATCCCTAGAATAAACGAAGCTTACACGAACGCTAAAGAACGGAGCACTCGCAAGGCTGGCGATTATGAGTAATCCTCCAAGAGATTTAGCTTTTAACGTTGC
Source organism: Urbanus proteus proteus (assembly GCA_018251915.1). NCBI lineage: Eukaryota > Metazoa > Arthropoda > Insecta > Lepidoptera > Hesperiidae > Urbanus > Urbanus proteus. Next base: position 12,226 of record DWPV01001607.1, read on the forward strand.
AAAATCGAGTGTCTATAAAGCTCACTTATTGCTTCACAATATGCTTTGATCGGAATTCTATTATAAGAGAATCCATTGAGTTGTTCAATCGTGTAAGAGCTCATAAAGGTCTGTTTATGTGGAATGACGCCAAATAAAGTCAAATTATATATGATGATGAAGCGGTAATACTTAAAGGCCCTTCGTATGCAGATGGACTAGGCAATTATGAACCCTTTTGGTCCCGAATTGTAACGATTATTGTGAGAGTAAGCGACTACAATGTCTATTATTAGCTGGTATATACAAATTATGGATCTATAACTTTAATAGACGATCTTAATATTATTGACTACCAAGAAAGAAAATTGTTTAGGGTAATTGAAGATTTTTAAGTACTGTATTTCAACATAAGGTTTATAATTCTATTAGAAAGCGACAAACTAAAAAATCTGAAGATTTTAGATAACAATAGCACTATAATCACCAACATCTCTAGACTATAAAAGATGCGTAGAAATACCACAGACGCGGTGTTACCACGGGATTAGAATCCAGATTAGCGAAGTACATGACCTGAATGTTAAGTATATACAACCAAGTATTTAAACCTATAAAATACCTACAATAAAATAACCATAAACTTGAAATATACACCAAGCATCACGTAATCTTATATTCGGTCAGCTATAAAATTAGTAAAACTTGAATTTAAATGAATAGATTATAGATATTGATAAAGTTATATAATCGGATATAAATACGGACGAAACACTACTTATAATTTTGGTAAAGAAAAAAGACCAAAGAATTACCCTATAATTTACAGGCTAAGGCTGTACAAAAATTTAGGTGATAACAGTTTTATTGCAGTTGAAAGACACAATAAAAATGACCGCTTTGAAAGAAGTTCATAATGGATAAAAGTCAAAGAAGGCACCTTCAATGACCCGTGACATGTTCTACATCGTAAACTTGAATACTAAAAAGGTTTGAAGCATTAGTGATTCAACTAGTTTGTATTCGTGATCGGATATTTGCAAATTAACGCTTTGGTTTAACCTTTAAACGTAGTTATTTTATAGGAATAGATGTTATTGATATATTTTTGTAAATTTTCCGCTTTCATATCTATCGCAATTTAATTCACTTTCGTACTTTGATCGCAGCGGGCTTCCTATTGACTCGTGCTGTTTTGCATAATATTGGTCACGATTTAAGTATGACCACGATTAATGTTTCAATTGCCAGTCGTTTCAAATTCAAAGTGGATCTGCAGTAATGGTATATAGGTAAGTGGTTCCATTCCGACTTGCCGATCTAGTTATGCCACAGATAGTCACGAATACGTGCTTCGACCTTCATGATGAAATCGAAATTTGTCGGTCTGGTGCCGTCGTGTTGCATGTTATGTACACAATGCTTTGTTTTCAAGATTAATTTGATACACTAGAAAACAGCTAAAGGAAGGAGAGCGTAACTATTAAATACGCTCACCGTGACATTAAGATCGTATCTGATTCTAACGCGAGAGCATTAAAATTCAATCAAACAAACTCAAATCTCGACTCTGGCGGAAACGGAACGGTTCGTTCATTGCATTGAAATCGAGGGTTACACGGAAATATTACAAAAACATAACAATACGAACAAGATTACAAGTTCGACGACACAAAGTTTAAGCGTTCCGTCCCTATTCCACGGTAGTGTCACGACTTGCACATAGAAAACATTAGATACGTTATTCAATAGATTTATTTGAGTTCCACAACCGATAAACAGTGGCTCGACCGCGAAACCACTGCAGGAAATCTATGAGCGTATCTTATCCGGACTGGGAAATCAAGGGAATCTCGCAATGCGGTTTCTTTCCCATAAATTCGCTATGATTTGAGCAAAACCAATATTGGATGTAGATAGTTGCTAAGCTGGCAATATGGTTGGGATAAGTTAGAAATTTGCAGTACGCTGAGTGAAATGAGGTGCAATACATCATGAGATCGAAGGCAGATTGCATTGTTGCACAACAATAAGCAGACTACTGAGAAGTGAGGGACTGCATAGTTGATGCGGTTGCGTGCTGTGAGAACTAAATCAGATTCGTAATTTGTAATAAAATTACACGAAACTGCGAAACTTATGTTCCTTGAATATTTACAACAATCATATTGTGAGATTTACTATCCTGTAACATTTGTATAAGCGGAAGTAGACGTAATGTAATAGTCGATAAACATACTCTTGTATACTTTAAAGGCCTAGCGATAGTATTACATTCTTACAGATAATATTATCTACCTACGGAAGACACGGCTACGAACAAAGTCAATATGCAACTTATATGACAGAGATCGTCTTGCCATAAAAAAACCAGTCTACTTTTGAATAGCACCACATTTATTCCGAGAAATTGCATTGATGATCACGGTTTTGAGGTCGGACAGAACATTACCGGCAATTTTATTTTTATTACTTTCTCATTTCCGTATTGTAGAGGCTTCGGAGTTTTCTTTGGCTAAAATAACTTGGCTCGCTTCAAGGTCGCGACAACTTTGTTCGAGAGGTACATTCGCTGTTTTGCGTGAGAACGTTGCATTACAAAAATTAAATTTTGTATGTTCGTTAGTCGTTTCTTAATGATAAGTGTTGAGGTCGGTTCATTGTTGTGTTGTATAATGTGGGGGCTGTGGCTGGTGGAGGTCGGAGACAAGGTAAATGTATCATTGGTGGTTCCGCAGATAAGAGGCGATCGTTTAGTTGCACATACACCATTCAATGGTAATTACCGCGGTGTTGATGACGCGTGACTGACTCTCGATTGAGTCCTTGTAATATTTGTACAACGTTAGCATAGTACCGATGTAAATGTTTGAAAACAAAAGTCGTTAATCTTACGGCTATCCTTTGAGTTGTCGATAATGACATTTAATCGCAAAAGAGCGAGCTTTAGCGACATTAAAACGCTGAAAGCGTCGTCATATAACTCACGTAGGCGCTTTGATAAATATTGTTGGAGGTGCATTATTGTAATGGACCATTTTTCTGTTCCAAGATAAATAGCGCACCCTTCACTGCAGCAGTATGTCTTTGTCAGGTATCTCGGTGTTAGGTGATTTATCCGCTATGACACGTGTTAAGCATAAATGCCTCACTTTGGTATACTTAATGCTATTTTTATGTTGAATTTGTATTAAACAACTAACCTAATATATTTGTAACAGTTTACACAAATATCTTGAGGATGATAAATAAAGTTATAAACTTAATTTTATTCTAATAATTATATTAATGGGACTGCATATTAACGGTTAAGTATCTTTGACATTTTAAACTGAATTCTGTCTGTTATGAAAAAGAATATTATGTATTATATATTATGTATGTAGTTATTAGCTTTGAAATAGTTTCCTTAAATTGCACACGGCAAAAAATGTACAAATATCGCTATACCGACAAGGCCTTACGAAATGCACCTAACATAATTGCGCAATGAAGTATTTTATTTCAATGTGTCATGACAATAAAATTCTATATCAATAATGTAAATAAAACACCCTGTAAGTATTGAAACCCAAATGAAAAAGAAAAAACATAAACATAGTTTTTGCTAAGTTACCTTATTTAATTACTGTACTAATAAGCGAACATTACTAATTAATTTACACATACGTATAGAATCATATATGTATGCGGAAATGAATTCCGAACACATGTATAGCGTTTATTATATTTTAATTTAATTTAGCATTAAGCGTTCCTAATAATAAAATGGTTTCGACAAAATGATTTCCTGTTATTAGGTTTTTTATACTTCCAATGAATATTTAAGTATAGACCATTTAAATAGTAATAGGTTTTATATTATATTTATATTTCGGTACAAACTTTGATTTTAGAGAACTTAATCGATATTATTACTTAATGAAAAATGTAATACTAATAATATTGAACACTATTTCAATCTCTTCAAGACAATTTCTCGTGTCTTGAAGAGATTTTCATTTTGTTTGATAATTAGGTTCTCATCCTACACGATAATAATAAATTTATTTATAGTTGAGGAATACCATTTCAATCACTTAGTTTTGAATCTATTATTATTATAGAAATATTCAGTAGCACTTTTTCGTTTGCAACCTACGATGATTTTTTATCTGTGAAGCTCTATATTTTTATCGATTTGGGTAGACTGTTGAAAAAAAATGTTATTATAACCAGAATCGATTTTAAAGAATAGAATCCGGGGCTCCATTAGCGAGTTAGCAATGAACTTGAGAATACAATTTTATTACGGAAATAACGATTTTTTATACGAATTATGAAATAATCACAAACATCCTACGTTTTGTATAAAAATTCTTCAAGTGTTATATTTCACATTTAATATTCAATATTATGCTAATTGTTCGTTATTAGCAGACATTCGTCAGATTCTTTTGTTAGTTACATACAAAAATAATATTTCAAATTATTTTTTAGGAATTATTCGTGTCTTTAAAAAAACTAACGTTAAAATACGGATGGCTATTTGTCATTTCTGTAAAATGTATCAGTAAAATAATAAAATCTATATAGTACCTCCCTATCTATGTAAAATCACTATTTATAAGTGGCGGGAAACATTTGGTGAAAATATCTTAAAATTAATTGATAGGTATTTGTTTCACATTAAAGATTCGCATTTTACTAAAAATTACTACCTACCTGTTACTTTAGGTTCATACTAATTACCTCAACTGTAAATAGTCTTATCTATCATACGAGACCGAAAATACAGTTAAGGCATAAAAAACTCCCTTCCAATTCAATAGCTTTTAACCGAAAAGGCAATCGGCCTCATTATAAAAGTGGACTGTGAGAATCTAAAGTATTTGATATTATCTAAGTTCAATCTCAGCGAGCAATATGTTTCTCAACGTATATTTAGGTCATTCTCGGTGTTCATAATATATTTCTGATTATACGTCTGCTCTTAAACAGTAGCAGTTTTGAATCGTAAAACTGTAATTATTATTTCTGTTATGTATAAGGTACAATTATACCCATTTAGGATTTATAGTCAATATTACTATTGACTAATACAGTAATCAAGATTTCATGTTAACTTGTTTTTATTTTATGTCCCAGAATTTAATATGAATATCTCATAATTATAGTAAATTCATTTATGAATTACGTATTTCCGTTTGTAGGTCTCTTAGTACTAAAAGTTGTTTTTGTTTACATACTCATGTAAATAAATAACGAAGACCTATATTTTCAAATCGAATGTTAATATATTACATAAAATCTTTAAAAAGTTTGCGTAATGCGTTTATTTGCCACAATTATATTCTGCAGGTTTAACGCGATAAAAATGTACAACGAAAAATGAGATCACATGTGAGTACATCACTAACGACAATATCAATCGCGAGCCCTAACGATGTTATCAATCGATTTGCGCCATGTAGACCACCGGCATCCCGCCTGTCACTCATCTTGATGATTGTGCCAATTATTCCGAACCCCTGCCCTACAATGAGACGGTAGTGGGATCATTTTTATCTTTTTATAATTATTTATACCGACAGAGAATAGTCATCGCTAAGGCGCGCCACTAATGTAGGCACTGATTTTGTACGCGAGTTGATTAAGCAATTTGTTATAATTAGACCATCATTCTCATCAAATGAACTTTATTCTTTGACCCTGGATCAATAATTTAACGTCTGTTTGATATATTTATTTCTACAATGACTAACTGATGTATTGCTGTGATTTTTATTTTGCATGCTTTTAAATATATCTATGCAAAATGTAGAGACTCAATGTAATTATTAGTATTAAATTCAGTCATAGAGGTTTTGGTTTTCACAATATTTTTACTAATGTCCCATGAAGTTGTGCTGCCAACGAATTATACAGTGTCGTACACGAATAATATAGTGTTGTACACGAAGTCGTTCCGCGGATGGCGGGCTTTAAACCATTTTCCTTTTGTAGATACAGTCAACGCTCGATTAATGACAAATTGTAGGTACAATGAAACTTAATATTAATATAAAGGGCAGTAGTATTCACGTGTGTCGGATTGTCCCATTTAGTTGTAACAATGATGTTAATGATACAATGGGGTTTCTCGATTTAGACTTTTTGCGCGTATAATGATCTCAAGATGTGTGATGAGTGATGTTAAGGGCGCTTTTTATGCGTTTTTTGCGGACTTCGTGATTGCCTAAAGCATTTGTTTTATTAAGTATTGGCGGTATATTATTTTGTAAGTTGCTGTGGCTTTAATAACGTACGGGTAGGTTATTGGAACGCAATTATACCTATAATTGATGTGAACTCTACGGGAAGTAGGTAATAAGTGTCGGCAGTTGGAATCAAGAAGCAAAGTCTAAGTGAACATCTGGAATTTAGTAACTATGGTTTCAATTTTCATTAAACATTTAGATACATATTTAGGATAATAAATGTCATTTTTGTTCTTTGTTAACTTTACGGAAATAACATTTCCTTCTAATGAAAATTATAGTCGCGATAGGGTCAGTGGCTACTACATCGGTCTGTCACGTGTATCTCAAGATCGATCCCTGGCCATGAATGCATACAAATACTGCAATTGAATTTCTTTTCGGCTTCTCTTAAATTTCGTCTACATACACCAAATTTTAAAATAGATATACAAAGCAGAACACTTCTAATCATTGTCGTTAGACTTTTTGTTGCTCTAGCAACATACAATAGTTTAATAACTAGATCCGTAATACACACGTAATGCATCTGTGTGTGTAAGCTTTCAAGTGATCATTGCAGAAAGCGTTATGTAGTCAAGGTCTCTGTCACCCGGATACACGGCTCACAGTAACTATGTTCTGAATGGACCATATCGGGCAAAAAATGTCCCGTAAATGTCATTGTTCTCATGGCAAAGAAACTTGATGGTATTTCACTTCCTTTCCTTGATGATAATGAAATAAAGAGCCGTGATGATAAGGATAGTGACTCTTTGTAACTTTTACATACAAACATGTGTTTAGAATTCATGTATTGTTTTAAAGGTCCATCCTAGTTAATAAGAAAGACCCTTATACGTACGTTTGCTTATACAATGGGAAGACCTACTAAATCAGTATAATTTTTACTAGACACAAAGTGACGATGCATTATAAAATCTGTTGTGAATAATAGCGGTAAGAAGAAACTAAGTACGTAAATTCTTCTGAGAAAAATTTATCCTAACGTAGGTATATGTTGGAGAAATATATTTCCTTTTAGGACAAAATTGCAGAGATTAAATGTCAATAACGTCACACAAGATGATACAATGACGGTCTCATATTCCTAAGAAATGTTCTTAATTACTTTAATACACAATACATGTTTTTATTAATCACAAAGTTATCAAAAAAGCAAATTAACTGAAGAAGTAACCTTACAATTCTATCTGGTCGCTGAAATCCCTGACACAGAAGCAGAGTTAATTTCTCTATACTTGCGACTTCAGTCGTTCGAAAAATACTATAAGTAGGTATTTCTATTAATCTATCTAATATACTTATAAAAGAATTACCAAAATTTTATACAAAGTTACGCCTACATAATTCTTGCAGACAACATAATTATAACAAAAGAGGTAGGTTGCATGAATGTCAATAAGTGGCAATGGTTTCAACTATAGTTATTCTATTAACAAAGTTTACACCTAGACGTTAATAGTACTAACCTGGAGGCAACTTAGATTTGAGCATATCCAAAGCGACGACGTTGATGACGAGGACCCAGATGGGGCACTCCAAGATCTCGCCGTCAAACTTG
>DWPV01001608.1:0-20002 GCA_018251915.1 Urbanus proteus proteus
CCAAGCAGAAGAGGAGCTTAGTTTAATTATGCCTAAGACTTAATAAGTTAATGTACTATAAGATATAAAATAAAAAATCCTCATGTAATTTACTTTTTCCTAAAATAGATTTATTTACCTACTTATCCAAAATCTTATTTCGTTTCGTAGCACCTTAAATATATTTTATTATATTTCGATGGTATAAAAAGGTGGTGAAAAATTTTACAAACTAAATTTTACGATTATTACCATAAGTTTATTTGGATATTAATTACACGAGTCTCAGACATCGTTAATTATAATCTATTCGATTCATGTTTTGACTATATTGATCAAACGACGAATATTCTAAAATTCTAGAAGTCTCTATACACTCATAATAAGACTAAAAAGATGAATGGAATAAATTAATGTTATTCGGGAGAAAGACATCGAATCTTTGATAAATACATTTTAGACATACATCTGCGGTACTCCACTATTGTACCTACTTATTTCTTTAACTTTATACAGTAGAGTAGCGATGCTGTTCTGATTTGAAGGGAATGGTAAGACGATACAGTATTTCAAGATGTTAATGCTATGAGATATCTTATGTTAGATTCCTATTGTGGAGTTGGTTATAGATTTCCAAAGACGGCGGTGACCGCATAACATGAAGCTGTATACTCGTTAGCTACTAGAATTATTGCTTATAAAACAAGAGTTTTTCCTTTGCACAATCAAGGATGCGTTGCTGTTTCTTACGTTATTAATCGTGATTTACACGGCAGTGCCCCAATTTATAAATGAGAACACAGATAAATACTTATACCTTATAGTAGATCCTCGTGACAAATCTTGTAAATTCGCACCTTTTATATAATTTATTACATTTTTTAAAAATAATAAAGCACACTATTTTTTATACTTATCAGCAATCACTGCCGCTCTAAGAAAAGTATAAAAAGAAGTGTAAAAGAAACATTAGAGACAAAGCCACTCTTCCAGTAAATAGGGAGCTGGCACCGTTAATGTTTACGACCGCCGGCGATAGTTTCAGATGCTGCCGACAGTCACCACCCTTCGTTAGTGTTGGTAATAGTCGCTGACGATTATCGCTGACTACTGACCATGGTTGTGAACAACAAGCAGCGACAGTTAATGAACGTCGCCAACGTCAGTCACCAATTGTTAACGACCACCGCGACGGTCGTCGACATGACATGTCGATCTTGGTAAACCGCTTAGCACAAAAGCATATTAGAGTATCCTGACATGGCGTTTGTACGTAATTAGACTTATTTACATTTTGGATGATTCAGTTAACGCAAAACAAGTATGGTTTAATTGGGAGGTACCACTGCCCCACAATACATATTTTTGTTTCCGCATGTGTAACATAGAGGTAAAAACAGTACAAACTTTTCAATAACCTTTAATAGAAGTTAATGTTATTAGGATGTAGATAGATATGTTCGATGTTTACTTACATACCTACTTACTATAATATACGTAAAGGATTCTGTCATAAAATTCAACTAGTTATTTTATGGCAAAGGTAAGTAGCAGATAATTCCTCTCGTGTACATTAATTGCTTACACTGGAGCATGCTTTACTTAATTTGAAATACCTATAGGTACAGCTAAAACTCAAGGGATAACATGCCAAAATTGGTTAACCTAAATTAGCATTGCCGTAGGAAAATTGAATTATATTCAATCATTACGTGGTATTTAGGATTGAATATAACAAACGCCAAGGAAGATTCAATACGTGCCAGAAGTTGGTCACATACCTATTCTCTCGTAGCCTACTCCGGCTACGACATTATTATCGGCTTAATCTATGAACTACAAAATCTGCACTTTGAATACCCTTCCAAAATAATAAAACAGCAGGAATACAGTAACAATCCAACAAGTCAACAGTAAAGTAAACCTCAAAAACTAGATTTGCATTTGATGCAGGAAATCTACGCGATTACAGTAATTATTTATAGGTAGGTACTTGAATATCCTAGTACTTTTTAATGGTACATTATCTTACGGTATATCTAAATATGTAAATCGGTACAACACAATTCCATAAATTACATATAGGAAGACTAGTACGCTATGAAAACGTGCGTAGCGGCAAGATGCAAATGACGCTTAATATAACATGATGATGTTATTAAATTGTGTTAGTAGAATCTCGAAGTATAGCCTATAAGTATAGGACATAAATACATTCCATATACTTCCAGAAATTTACATGTTGTTATAAATACAAATAAATTATTAACGTTTTTCCCGTTTTTCATACGTCAGGTACCTATCTATAACTTACAAAGGAATAATTATGTAGACAACGTAAAGAGTACATATTTGTTTATATTTAGATTTAGTTGTATAAATGAAAATATGTAAAAAATTGTATTAGGTACATTTATTGGTTCATAAATTAGTTAGTTAAAGAAATATAAGTCTATAAAGAGTACATTAAAGTGAGTAATTTTATCGATAAAAATGTGTGGTCTTTATGTCAGGACCAGCTCTACGTGTTCCATTAGGGTAAATTGACATTGTAAATTAAACTTTTTTTAAATATGTGTTTTCGGACACCTACTACTTCACATACTTGTGAAATTCCGGTAGATCATTTATATTGATTTTATAAAGGTAGATCCTTCAGGTTATTTTGATTCTTATTAACAACGAAAAAATCCAAAAAACCTGATATTTAAAAACATGTTTTAGATCATATCATTTTTACATGTTTAGGTACCAAATCAATACAAAAGTAATGAAGGATAAAAATAATAGATATAATAATTATATAACAGAGATTTGATAGCTAATATTATGCAATAGTAATTACAAGTATCCGTAACGGAAACATTTGATTACCGAAAGCGAACTAAAATAAAAATAATTAGATTCATTAATCTACGTTATTCGTGATAGTTGATCTCGAATTTTGAACATATTTGTTCTGCATACATTATGTTATATAAGAATCTGTACATATTAGATTTTTCGAAAGTGGGCTTCACATGCTTTTTTCAAAACCATAGATTGTACTTTTTGTTGCTTGGTTGATAAATTCTTAAAACTCACTAGCCTCTAGTTCCCATCAGAGCGATATTAAAGAGCAGATATCTATTCATGAATAGACCACTCATTGCTAACTTAGTCTGTCCTTCTAGAAGGAGCCTCAAGTGGCTACATTGTGAATTGGAGGGTTTCATACTACACAAAGTTTCATTACACAATACTAAGTATAAAACACAGTTCTATATTACCTACCGTAAGTCCTTTGAAAGGTCTCTGCGGTCATTAAACAATTATAGTCTTCTGATTTCTTGTAGGTATAAGACCTTGTGTGTAATATATTGTTGTGCAAATAAGACACCAAGTATTTGTACGTATAATATAATATTAACCGGATCCTTAATGAAAATGAACCAAAATCGATCTACTCAAATTTTTAATATGAATGTCAATGTGGTTGAGACTCGAAACCTTATAGAATATAATAAGATAACACTATTATTGTATTTTCATTTTAAATATTTTAATTAATATACGATGACAAGTTAAATACACTCATCGCAGCTTAAACTTACTTTGCCCTTTTAGATTATACTAAAGCAAAACGATGAACATGCTACAAATGCCTACAAATTCCAGCAGCTAATCAAAATTCAGCCATGCAAGAAAAATTACAAGCTTGTTAAATTATTCGTTGCAACTAAAACGTAATGCAACAGTTACGTAGTGTCTATTAAAATTTAAAAATGACATTAGTCACACTAGAGACGGGGCGTATAAGCTTTTATTGTGCCTATTATACTAACCACATTAGTATGTAAGTGTGTCAAAGACAATAAACTTTCAAACGCATTCGCACATTACTATCATACACATCACTATTAAGGTATTCCTGCATTTTTAAATATCAAGTTTAAAATATTATGTTTTAAATTGTATCATGTATGTCTACGAACGAATTTTGTTTAAATGAAATCAACAGCATGAAAATCACTGAACATTACGAAGATTAACAAGAAGATTAGCACGTCACGCATAGTAGATACATATTCCTATTATTGTATGATTTAAAATCTCCTAAATTAGTGCTTAAATGTAACAATACTTCATAGCTCGATTTTTTGGTTAATTTTGCAGTCGATATCCTCTTAAGTAACCTTTTGTCACTTCTATTTAAAACACTATACATATGTATAACTTTCATTATCAACTTAACAGATAAAACTCCGCAATAATTTGTATCATATACGGTGTAATTGGATTATGGTATGCAAATTATTGTATGTAACAACCCACTCGTTGTTCCGACATCTTATTCCGTTCTTGTTTTACTATATCTGTAACTGGATCAAGTAGGAATTTAAATTTAATTACAGATTACGTATTTAAAAGTGTCATAAGCTAAGTGTGAAAGAATTTGTTATGTATGAATGACTTTTACGCGTCATATGGTAGAGGGGTTAGCAAGCTAGGATTCCCAAGCATGTGGAAATCTAAAATAAAGGATTAAGCAATTTTTCTGTTATGTCGTCTTTATTATTTAGGGTATCTACGGGTTCTTTAAATTGTTTTACTTCTATCTAAGATTGTTTTGTAATTTAGTTCTCTATAGTTAAGTTATCATTAAAATTGTGCACTACAAACAAATAAAAACAGTTAAACTGCAACTGTTTTCGGGATGCTCTGACTCATTTCGAAATTATCCAAGGTCCTTCCTCGTAAGCTAGCAGCAAGGTCGCGACAAAAAGTTTTAAGATATGTGTAATATTTTTTGCTCACTTTTTTTGGCCCAGACATTTCCCGAATGAACCTCAGCATGTATCACATGCATTTATGTGGAGTATAATGACATTTAGTTTTATTTTTTGTATCTTATTTTTCAAGTTTAAGACATTCAAAAAATAGAAAACAAACTTTTAAATTTCCTATAGTCATTTTCAACTTTTATTGACTTCTGATGTTTATTAAGGAAGTTTATGGAATGTTAAGGAATAAAACTACACATCATTTTAAGCGTAGTTAAAATCTTGACCGTTTATTGCATATCAAAATCACCTAACAAATCATATTTAAATATCCTAAATGATTTATAATAATCTTGTCGTAACAATGTTTGTTGATCTATCATTCAACATGACATGCATTGTGAAAGGAACCGCAAGATGTAATCACAATTTAATCTTCTATTAGTCCTATGAGTATTGTTTAGTATGTATCTCTTGCTTAAGGATCGTGTGGCCTTTGTGTCACTCAGGGTACATGATATTTGAACTTAGGCATATTGTTTTATAAAATTAAATAATCTGGTAAATAAATAAAATTAAATGCCTGGGCAGGCATTGTCCTGTCACAAATAAAACTTATTGACAATATTTAAGTACCTATCGTGTCTAAAAGTATGATACATGATTTTTATATTTAAAATTTAATATCACATAGATCGCACCTATTAATTTAATCTTAGGGCCACAAAAAACAAGAAACATATAAAATGACAGAATTATTTTTAAATATACATTAAGTTAACGTAACATTGGATTGCATTGTTGACAGGTATTCAATGTAGTTGCAATATCAATTGTTTGATATGATCTCGTGTAGTGTATTAAGTAGTGACCATATGTAGATGTGGATCAGAAAGTGGTACAAGTTAATATTAAGCGTCAGGTTCGACGATATACAATAAATGGAATTTGCTTTAATATTCAATTTTTTCCAATATATTTCCAATTGAAATAAAGATAGTTTGTTTGAAGATATAACCACTTGTGAATAAACAAAACTTCATATACACATTATGCAAATATGTACCTACATTGAACTTGTGAAAAGATTAAAAACACCTAAAGTAGCCACGGTTGTTTATAATGACTAAGTTTTTAAGATATTTACCTGTCAAACCCAAATCTGCGTATGTATAATACCCATGCTAATTAAATATGTAGCTATAAGTTTAAGATGTTTTCTTAAGATGTGCCAATCATTATTTGACCACCAAATTTGATTACCTACCTACTAAATAAAAAAAAATCATTTTTTTATTTAAAAGTTTATTCTTATAAAAATAATACATAATTATACTTTATTATTAATCGTGTGCAAAAATATGCACTATATGCACTATATGCACTATATGCACTATATCTAAGGACTTATGTTTTGAGTAGAAAGGTAAACTAGATCTCTCCCCATTAAGAAAACAAAGTGTGTGTGTTTGTGTGTGTGACTAACTCTTAAATTTTATGAAAAAAGACGAAATTCCTTACGCTCTCGCTTCCTGTAACAAGTGTGAAAACCTAAAATAAAACTCGCTCACTTCTCATAGCCCGCAATGAGGTACTTCGCTACGAAAATAGCTTGAAAATTCATACAATAAACTATCACAGTAAGTTTACAATTTGCCATTAACATAGTGTGCGTATCAGACAGGAAATAATATACATACGATATATAATTAGGTACAGCTTAGCCTAGACCTAGCAAGGATACTGACGCGCCAAGACGGATACGAGCGAGCAAGGCGAACTTGAAACGCAACGAGTCCAGTTATTTTAGCTATGTAGCTGTCTCTTTAACCTTTGCAATTGACGGTAGCATAAAAACTCAAGGTCATCTATATTGGTTTTGTGAGCACGGAATGTGAAAATTACCTAAAGCTTACTCGAGTAAAAAAGCTTTAAATACTTTCCGAATATTCTACGAATGTGCTTGACGCTTGATATGTCTACCTACAAATTGGCATTGAATTATTTCCTTAGATAAATTAGTTTAATATTTTGCTTCACTAATATTAAATTTTTCAAGAGTACCATTATCGCATAAAAAATCTTAAAATATACCGGAAGCATATTTGTAACAACTATAATTTAATCAAATCTGTCAAAAGCAAAACTGAATAGTATATGAATTGTCAAATTGTGCGATAGAAAGTTTGATAACATAACGATATAATATAGGTACTACTTAGTTGCTTACATATTTAAGTGAAAGGAGCCTAAAGATTGTTAAATACATAATGTATAATTAACGCTTTCTACACTCATAGCAATAGCCATACATATGACTTTAAAAAGTCTAGTTTTGGTTCCTGGTTGTGTATTCAATTTATAAACCAAACTAGTTAGACACTATAGGTAGTTTCAAAGTAAGAGAACTCGAATATAACTTGTCTTCAACCTATCTGTTATCAACTTCATGTAGAGCTACAATGGCTGTGGATACACGATAGTTAACCACACACAATTTACGAACTTTTCAAATATCACCTACATTTTTACTATCATTACCGACTTCGAAAAGGAAATACATACATCCGAACATAGTACCTCCTGTGTTCGGATGTATGCATTTTTTGTTTTCAATATAAATATATCATAATTAATAAACAAAAAAATAACTAACCAACTTTATTGCACTTCCTCTAACTCCGAGGCAAAACAAATAATAAAAGTGGTAATGCAAACGACTTAGTTCAACGACGTTAGTCATGATCATATTGTTACTTTCTTGTATAAAATCCCTTATCCGAATACTATTACCGATTTCCTTTAAGACTGAAGTCTTTGAATATTAACCATATTATGTATTATGCAACTGATTGGCTGCGTGTGAACCAATCAAGCACCTTCGCATTATTTATTGTTTATATTATAGAATAGATAAGTTACCATCTATGAATACATCTACATTTTTTACGAAAGAATGTAAGTTACATTAAATACTTCATTTGCTTTTGACTTTCAAAAAGAAGGACGATATTGCTTGCATTATATTTTTTCGTGAATGTTACTCTATTATTTGGCGATGCCTCAATTAACTGCAATAATTATGCCAGCAATAATTGTGACATTTTGTTAGAATATTAGTAATTACTTGTTTACCTATTTCCTGAATATTTGCGGTTTTAAATTCACTTGTTAATTTAGATTACAAATATGTTGTTTTGGAAGTAGCAAGTGGATATAGAGTTCAAATGGTTATTGCAGCCCACGGACATGTGTCAAGTTGTCACCAAATCAGACTACGACAAGATTTACCTGAAATTCGTTACATAAGTATTGCATTGAAAACTTATTTGGAACACCTGATATAACATTACCACACCCTCCTAACTAGAACAGAGCTAGATAAGTCGATAAAAATATAGTAAGTGGTATAAATTTACCTACAATCTATCTAAAAATGCAGCATTTTTTGTATTGTCTACCTGTAGGCAAGTCGTGAATACAACACACGCCAGACCTGGTCCCGGGACTAGCTTACAATAGTAAGACCAGTTTTCGATAGGCATTCCATTACTCAATCTTAATTGTAGTTGCTAATGTTGCTTAATGTCGCTATATCAGCCGTTTCACATCTGACACGAGCGCTGAATACACTTCAATAAAAGTATGCGGTATAAATACTTTCAAATTAACACAAAGGATAATACACTCGTAAATTTAAGTCAAAGGCATTGTCAATCAGTTTAAAAAAAACTGGTCGTGACTACTGACAGCTAGTTATGGTACTATTTAAGGTTTACCTTGAATTAAGCCTAAACCAGTCAAGTTATCCCGAAAAACACGTCAATCACACATGAACAATGCTAGAACTTGTTTAATTTCCTACCGTCCCTATATCAAATGTGTATAGTAGTAGTGTAGTATATGTATATTATAATAACGTATGCATTTATTGACAAAAGATTACTTTCCTGAATACACATGTATCATCTTCGGATACTTGAAATAAATACTGGAAAAATGTTATGACATTTTTCATACCGTTGTCCAACTTCCTTAACTCATTCTGATTCATGATCGAAAAAATTAAACGTCGCGTTTTTCTGCAATACATAAATATAATAAGAATTATGTATATAACTAGCGAGACATTCATTTCTCCATTTATGTACATGGATAGTCCAGACACGGTCCAAAGATGAATTTAAGTGAAGTGCCAATGTTTTGACGGAAAAAATACGAACGGAAGGTCGAATTTGCAGCCAAACGAGCTTGGTTAAAGTCGATTATAAGCTGATAATTGCCCATAAATATATGTGACAGGGCACTCGGATGGGCCCATAAAACCATATACTGTGAAATCAATAATGATGAAAAACGATATTCAGTTGACACACGTACTTTTCATTATTAACGCATGAATATAAAGTGCATTCGCGCCATTCGATATGGCTATTATTATCCTCTATATCCATTATCCACTTCGTTCTGTAAATAGGCATAATGTTGTTAAGAAAATGCTACAATGTAAAATTGCAATTCGAAATCAAAGGCATTAAATAGAAAAACAGCCAATTTACATACAATGCGTACTTTGTCCTTGCATTAAAAGAAAACTATGCACGATTTAAATCAAACATACGAACTCGTATTGTACTGCATCACGTTGTAAGAATCCCTTCTGAATATCTATCATACTTTTTGAATGAGCCATTATTTATAGAACACAAAATAGCGCTGTGTTTTAAACAGATCCGATGCACGATGCCAGCAACATACTTAACTAGAATGGTTTTAAGATATGAATAGCAGGTGATATCTTAATGATCTATTAAGATTTCTATTCCGGGTCTAGGTGTTTGTGTATTTGGTGTGTGTGTCCATGTGTATGTACTATGGAGCAAAGGTTGTAGAAAGCGTCATCGTTGTACTGTTGTACTTGCTGTGCTAAATACTCGTATGATAAATCTTACACTAAAAATAATGCCACCTATCAGGTCAATAGCATATGAGTTACAATTCAACTTATTAACTGAGATTGACCAACTTATGTTGATATACCCTTTACTAAACCTTTAAAAACATTTACGCATATTACTAAAAGGCGACTTTTAGAATTATCAATGCGATAAACAGGGTTAGACGGTAACTCCGATGTCGAATATTTTTAACCGGTCAAATGCCTATAGATTTATCTATTGCTACATGTTGTAATAACCAGTAAGCAGCAGGGACGTAGTTTGTACCAATGATTAGGAATACGTGCTTTTACACAATGTGTCAAAGGTCACACATCCAGGAAACACATAGGGCTTGCGTATTAATGTATGACCTATTCAATTTATCAATGCTAATAGTATAGATATATCAATTAGTAAGTGATTCAACTCCTTATATTTGTATATTTCTTGTAAAGTTGATAATTATATAAGTATTAAGCTTAAGAAATGTGACTAACGACATTAAAGATTTATAGATACGCGGTGATTAATACTGACTGTTGATTTAAAAGCTTTCAACAAAGTGAATTACTTTTGATAGATCAGAATAGTTAGTCACTACATAAGCTCGTATTTATGAGTCAGTTCCAAAAATTAGACACCTAAGTTTAGTAAGAACACTAAAACTAGTAATTATATTTTTATAGTGAACATTTTAAGTACATAACTATGTATTTGATAAAAGTGTTTACCTGCTGTAACCTTGACTTACTTTTTAATTTTTATTGTTCTAAAATGACTTGAAAAATTACCTTCATGTAACTGTATTTACTCGTACTAAAATATGTACTTTCAGCTTTTGTGTGTTTGTGTGAAAACCTTTTTCTTTTTGTTATTCTTAAATGATTATAAATGTGCGTATTATTAATTTTATTTTATGATAGTTACTTATTTTAAAATCACATGAGTAATATTATATCGTAATTAAAAACACGTACAATTGAAATCTATCATATCTCGCTCTACGCATACATTTAATAAATATGTCCATCTAAACGTGATAAAAATCTAGATTCACAATAAAATAATTGAAAAAGGGACAAACTGACATTATTACAATGTTAGTAAACATTAGGAATAGCTTCATCGCACCAACGTAATAAACAATAGCTCTCTACGTTCGAAATATTTCCGGTACTAGTAATTCGTATTTGCGACACGCGTCTCCTTTATACTTGGCGGAAATTATTCAATTAGCTCCTTTATGAATAGTCTCTACCGGGAACCGAGCAATTTTATAAGAACTTTAAGTCATTTCAACCGTTGATTTATGTATCACAATTCACGTTTTATTTTATTTATCGTTCGCTGAAATAATAAGCAATGCCATTGAAGAGCTTCTTTAAGATACCGACAAGTATTAAATTGTAGGATTTATTTCTTACATTCTCAACTTGAAACATAACTTTGCTTGCCTATAATAAAACGAAAAAAATGATTTATTAAAGTTTTGACAATCTATTGTATCTATATATACAAATATAGCATTATAATTTATATCGCTAATTGGATGGCTTATCAGTGGTCTAATCTGTACTAAAATAGCGTGTTGGAATATGTTGCTATCCAGCTTCTAGTATTGCAGAACTATAACATAAAACTTAATTCAAAAGTGGAGCAACAAAGATTGTGAAACATAAAAGTTATTATATGAACAAAACGTTTTTTAGTTATTCGTAATTGTAAGTTTGTATTTATACATGTATATGGATTTTATTTTTATTTTTATATGGAATTTATTTAAAATAAAGTATTTTATTCATAGAAAGCTTAAACTTGCGTTTGCTAAATGCGTTTGTAGACAGTTTCCGTTTCGGTCTTCAAAAACCACCAAATAAACAATGCAGTACATCAATATAGTACTTAATCGAAGTAGAGAGAAGTAGGTAATACTTCCTACATTAAACAATAAGACAATATTTCGTGTTCCTTGCCATGAGATTGACCATGAGGTGGTACAGTCCGAGGCTATCGCCTCCGGCGTGCAGGAGTGTCTCCGCAATTACCGCAACTGTATGCATCATAGCTTTTTCTTAAGAACTTACACTCACCGAGTTGATACTGCATGCGATGAATTGTTGTGCGTTGTTTTTAACAGTATCATAACAACTTCCTCAATTATATGTTTTAAAATACTTGGTGTCTCATGTGACATATATAATGTGAGTAGTATAATAATATTATTCAAATATATAATATTCAAAGCAAAATTTTATACTATAAGCTTATGAAACTCAAGTGTGTATAAAGTTAATTTATACATTTTACTTAGGTAACAACACATCAAAACATTTTAAAGAAAATTATATTTACACAAATTTTGATAAATTTCACTATGTGCATATATCATAATAAAAATGAAAATATTGATATATTTATTTAGAACTCTAATAAAACAATACCAATAACTTCATTCAAGCTCCAGCATTAAAAATAACTTCCATAGAACAAATTATAGACGCATATAAAATCAGCGTTACTTCTATATGCTTATCAAAATTCCTGTTGTTGGACGCAGCGTAATCCGTCGCGCGGGCAGTAGCTGGCCGGGGCGCGCGCGCCGGTCACAATGGCTGGCGTACAGGCAATACGGATCAACCTTCGACGGGCACCGCACGCGCGCCGCGATACACATAGATAACTTTAATAAACTTAAAATATATTCTAGTTCAAAATGCTGCGACTGTTCGCTTTCGTGGGCTTGGCTGTCGCAGGACTCGGTAAGTTACTTTCAACTCATTTGTAAAATGTAGAGCTACTCAAAGCCTACGACCGGCTTCGATAATCTGATAAAGTTGATTGACATTACTTAATAAATCGCTATCAGTTAACAGAAAAGTGGCGTTTGAAATAAAAATAAAAGTATCTGAATTGTTTGATCTGGTTATTTGTAAATAGAGAAATCGTTATCTGTTGCAAGGTTTACTGTTTGAAATAGTAAACCCAAATAAATGTTACAGCTTAGATATTTTTTACAACGGTGAAATACTTATTTATTTACATTTATAGCGGCATATAAAAAGCTCTACTAATGTTAATTTAAAAGGACTGTTTAAAATACCCTTTGTAACACAAGTTTGTAGGCATAGGGCATCCGATTTTTTTATGTACGACTGAAAATTTTTAAACTTTATTTGAAGGTCGTTGTAGATATCGACTTAGAAAAATATATTCGGAATGCATTGACTAACCTCTGATACATTACGTTTAGAATTAGTTACTTAATTCATAGCGTGGAACTTTTCTTATCACTTAACATCATAGAGGAAAGTCTTTTTTCCTAAAAAAATATTTATTTTAATACTCAAAATTCGTGCACTTTAATGTTGCTATGGAGTATTTTCCCCATTATATATTACAAACCATCGTTAATTTAATTACCTCATTTATAAATTGACTACATTGCTACAAAAAGTTATTAAGATCGGTGTATCTAATGACCTACCTTTCATAATTGTATCGAATAAGAGGTGTAAGAAAATTAATAAGTTAACGAGACGTTACTTCAATAATGAAAACAAAAACTTTTCATCTTATACATAGTTGATTATGTAGCCGTTATAAACAGCCTTCATGTTAGCTAAGAGCTTAAGCTGTATAAGCTAATGAATTGTATTACCTAAGGTAATATTAGAGAGTCAATTACTTCCCTACATAATTTACGACTGGCCTTCCCTTCGTCTGTGCACGGAAATATAATTTTTTTAACTACGAATCGAAAGAACAATACCGACGTATAATTTATGTTTCTTGTTAATTAAAATCAATCCTATTTTATTTATTACTCCTATATTTGATTCTGAGAAATATATAATTCTGAGAACGCGTTCCTTTCTATTTTTAATTGAAAACTATACGAAGAAAAGTGTTATTGTTCTTGTATAAAGACTAGGTTAATGCGCTTTATATAAAAAATGCCTCATGTTGTGTATTGAGTAGCATCACAAAGCCAAAAACTCACTCTTTAAAAGCTAAGCAAGTCAATGTATTCATTTTTCCATATATAATTTATGATCCGACACTTGAATTAATAGGTCCGTACGTAGGCCTATGTATTGAAAATCAAATGTATCGCAACCCCTGGAGAGTATGTCGGAATGCTTAGTAGTTTACAAGCCGTTTGATCTAATTAAATCTTGCATCGGTCTAATTTTCCTAATGTGGTACTGTTATTGTTTCTCATAACGGTAATTTCTTTATATGCAAATCTTTCCCCGTGGACGCTTCGAATCGATAGCCTAGAATGTGTATTGTGCAACCCGGTTACCTTTTAACTAATAAATTTATTCTAACAGCTGCTACGAGCTCGATTCCTTTTAAAGGTATTGAGCAGCCATTGTCTACAGTAAACAGTGTAACAACAGTTAGTTTACAATCTTCATAGAATCCCTAATTAGATGAAACTTTGCGTTTATTGAACTTTTATGATAACAAAATGATTATAACTTTTATATCGACATTATAAGCCCCTCATCTACCTTTAAAACTGTATTAAGTACTGAGTTTTCTCTGAAGGGCTTAATAAGAGCGCTTATTATTTTGGCAATGTAACTGAGATTGGCCTTCATAAGGATCTTATTTCTCAGTATTGTTTACGCATGTTCATGGGCTGTTGTGGTCTAACTATTAAACGGACAGTGTGCAGTGTGATGTACACATTCAACATTTGTTAACGTTAAACGTTTAATAGATGAAATATAAGTTCATGATCACAAGAAGGTCATGTTTAAAAGGTCAGACAACATATTTCATTAACTTTTTTAATTATAAACTACCCCTGACAATTTTTCAATTAATTTCATATCACTATTTTTATAGCATTAAATTAGTTCTAGTTTTTTGTCTCAATTATAAATTATTTTTTAAACATGTACCAAACATATTCAAGGTCTGTTTTCTCGAATAATATTTATTGTTTTTATATTTATAAATGAACACAAATATTTATTATAGTCGCTACTTCCCTTGTTTGGTCTCTCAAATCCTTATTCAGACTGATAAATTTATCAATCGGTGAAGGTGTCTTGCGTTGCCCTTTGGGGCTAGGCAGCCAAATGATGTTATACCAAAGTTATGTGGTGTGAATGTCAAATTCCTTTTCCACTTTACGAGGATTATGAAAGTAACAGCTCCCAAGGACAGTTGCAAATTCCAAGTTGTGGTTATAGCCGCTTAACGTACAATTACATATTACAAAATATAGAACAGGGGCAGGTCATAATAAAAAATCTACTCACTTTTATGTAATGATATCGTTTATGTTATCGCAGTCGCTAAATCCGAATCGGTTCAAATTGGATCATAATTGAAATGCACTTCCGTGTTCAAGACACGTTTGGAGAAGTAGTAAATGACATACCTGCTCGAAATAAAGTGTAGCGCCGTTCTCTAAGTAAAATGTGTTGTTTTTGTTTTTGTACAAAGTAGGTAACAAATTAAATGAGAATGGTATGCAACTTCTAGGAAACAAATCTGAAATTCACATTTGCCTCGCTCTGAGGATGTTAGTTAGTTAATTTAAGGCCTCATCTTTCTTTTCGTAAAATCATTGGTTCTGGTAATGATCTTACATGTATTGTAGGTTAATATTCATTCAAATATTTGTAAATGGTAGTTCATGGTTACCTTTAGTTCCCTTTATCTCAATCAACTTTGGAGGTCCCGCCGCTACATCCTACACCTATTTTTGCCTAATGACACCGGTATTAAGTACTGCTGCGTACGTTTTTTAAGGGTGTGGTAAGGGAGAGACTTTTACAAAGCATTCCAACTTAGCCTATCAGTAAATCTGCTGCGGCTGTATTCCAACCAAAGAGATTTATACCTTCATTCCCAAATATTCCAAAATAAATTGGGACCACTTAAAATCATTCCTTATACCTTATCAGTTCATTAAGAAAAAATTCGCATTACGGTTCCGCAATTGCAAGCACGTTATCGTGACACTAACTTACAGGTAATTAATATTTCCGTTTTACATTTGTGATCATTTAAGAACTTTTAATTTACCACCAATGTGTACTGGGCTTTTTTGAAATTCTTTATTTTTGAGATTTTTTAATTCTCTAAAAATCGTTGTTTTTTTGTTCATTGACTTTATGTGTTCATATTAAGTTATCTGTTCATTGAACTTTTACAGCTTAGTTAAACTAAAACATATACCTACAGGATTTATTTTAATAGTTATAAGCTAGGTCTTAGGCAATTATGTAAATACAATTTTACTACGTACTATAATTTATTAATATATTTCTAACCAACTCGTACTGCTTCAATGCATTTTTGTAAATGAAAATAGGAAGCAAAAATCTTACATGAAAAATTATTTCTTAGTTTAAGAAAATACTGATTAAAATACGTTGTTATCATTGCATAATAAAATATAACTTTCAAAAGGAATTAGCAAGTTATATATATATCATCAGGCAGACATTAGAATATTAGACGAAAACATTCGCACATTATTTTTTGTAGAACATGAAGTACAAGAGCCTTAAGAAATTGTAACCGTTTATTTATAGCGTCAATTTAGAGTTAGTTTCATAGTGATTACTAATTTGTAAATGAGCTATTGTGCTGGACGAACCTTGAGTACCTGTACAGTGAAACATTTGGGAGCTTGCAAGCATTGCAATACCTGCTCTCCTTCACTGCGTAGCCGCAAGGTGGCGGAACCCGTTACCAACTTGGCGGAACGATATTGAACTGTCATAAGAGGTGACAGAAAAAGTACAAGTACTGTTCCTTTCGACGTTACGTATTTGACATGAACATAAATTAGGCTTTTAGATCAAATGTAAAGATTTGCTCAATATTTGGTACCGGTTGTTGTATTGCTACATTTTGTACTGTTTATGTTAATCTGATTCAATTAGATTTGTATTTATTTGTGTTTATTATAATTTGTTTGTAATTTAGAGTAATATATGAGGTGTGCTAAAGAAATTGAAACAAACAGTATGTTGGGTTCCTGCAAAATTATTACACTTTGATTATACTTTACACAGCCTTGCACGTGGTGGAAACTTTCCGCGAAAAAGTTATCATTATTATAGATGCTGATAGTAATGCATCATTACTTTGTTAAAACGCACCTTCTTTATATAGAAATAGAATCGCCGCTGGCATTTCTGTAGTTACATGAAATTTATTGACAAAATTATGACTATAAAAATAATTTAAAAAAAACCTTTAGAGATTTTAAAACTAAACCGATTATTTCGTTTAGTCACCGATCGTGACAAACTTGCCGTAAGACTTAACACATGTTAACATACATACAATCACAGACTCACACAGCCTTTGACATACACCTGTCATGTGCACATCCGAAGCGTTCCTACTAACGTAGGTTCCTCC
This sequence comes from Urbanus proteus proteus, assembly GCA_018251915.1. Classification (NCBI taxonomy): domain Eukaryota; kingdom Metazoa; phylum Arthropoda; class Insecta; order Lepidoptera; family Hesperiidae; genus Urbanus; species Urbanus proteus. The sequence goes on from DWPV01001608.1 coordinate 17,081, forward strand.
GCCTTTCACTCACGCATCCCAACTGTTGAGTGCTCCAGTAATTTCCTAATGCATGTTTTGCAAGGGCAATTTGAGTATTGAACGCTGTCACGGCATCGCCTTTTCGAAACCTACACCGTAGCTTGCAATGGCCTGTGTAAATAGCGTTAAATGGACCGAATTCGGTAATCAAGTCCGCGAAGTAATTTGCAACTAGCCTTGTTAGTACACAGATATGAGGCACTGAGGAAAGTGATAAATGAATCGCAATATCGAGAGCGTATTGGTTCAGCAATGAACTTGCATAACTGTATGCGGTGCAAAAATGTGACAGTTGCATCACACAGCCTGGTCGATCAGTGGATGGCTGTCCAGAGATTGTATTCCCGAATCTTTCTTACAAGTGATTCCAATCCATTTAATGTGGTGGTGAAGGGTCAATACCCCTAACTCCACTCAGGAGTCACCACCGTCACTTCTTTTTCATTAACTTTAAATTTGGAAAGAACAGCGAAAATATGACTCACCCGTCGATAAACAACCAAAAATACAAAAGCTGTTTATGGTTATTTAATCTTCAAGATGATGCATGATGAGCTGTCGTCTCGAAACTTATTTCTTATGCACGTATAATATGGCTACAAAAACTTAATACGAATTAAGTTTTTATTATACAGTTACTTTATAATCCCAAGCTCTGTTAACGGGCTCCAAATATTGTTTTGCATTCATCATAACGATTAGACCGTCTGGGTCAATCCAATAAGAAATCCATTTATATTATCCTCATAATATTAAAGTGTCTAACGATGAACTGAGATAAATAAGATGATTGATTGCTTTGTTTTCTGAGGAACTGCAACTCTTGCTTATTTTCATGTCAATCATTGTTGTTGAAATTTCGTGAATGATGAGGTATGGTTTGCTCAAATAACAACATTTATCTATAAACTTTACTTTTAATTTTTAATGCAGTTTTTAAACATTGTAAAAATATTTATCTTATTTTTAACGCTGTTTAAAAGCATAGTAAAAATAACAAAAAACATAAATATTATTAGTGAAATAGCTTTATATGTAGTTTACATATTACTTTCAAAGGTAATACATAACTTTATTAAACTTATATTACTTTATTAAATTCGCGCAAATAAAATTAATTGTGAATTTTGGATATGATCTCATGTACTTCGATGGCATGTAGTAATAATGGCAATAAATATATTATTCCTTTTATATTTAAAAAACTACAATCCGAATAAAACATTTCAGGCACAGTATATCACTAAATTAAACACGATACTTTGAGAGATAGGCACCAAATGTATGTCGGTAATTGAATTACAAGCGTTAGAACCTTGATCTGTAGTATTCTCTTACTTTTAAAACATTCCTAGGTTTGCACCAAAACAGAACCTATAAGGTATTGATTAAATTTAATAACATTTGCCGCTATATTTGTAACATATAGATAAATTATAAATTAGGAACTCAAAATACGAATACGAAAAATTGTGTCATGCACTAGATTTCCAATAAATTTAACTGACAATATATAAACACCTATTCAGAATGAACCTTGCCATTTATGACCACGATGTGGTTAAATGAATTATGTTTAAAAATCATGTTAAAAACTAACTCAGAATAAAATTCACTAATACTGAAGCCGAGCCGAATATTTCTTAAGACATTTCCTGTATAACGTAAAAGCCGTAGTCATAAAGTTTGCCCATTTAACACTCAGTGCATACCTACGGTTCGCCTGCTCATTTCCATAAAAACACTCTTTGTAACAAAATTTCCTCGATTAATTGCGAGTGTCGTAAAACACTGTTTCGCTCTAATTGCTAAAATATTTAGCTACCAAATTTCGTGTCATGAATCTGGTTAGCTGTTGTTTAGTGTATAATGTCGTGTACGTGTCAGTTATTGTGGTTTATGAGTGAGAAAACGTTAGTCTGGTCGCACCACGTAGTGGAGTAGCCATAATACTGTTCTGACACGCAGTGGGTTCTGAGGTCGATCCCCGATCAAACACATATCCTAAATGTTGAATTTAATTTAAAACCTACTTTAATGTGTCCATTGCATTCACGTCACAGTTAATATAGTTAGTTCAAAACAGTCAAAAGATAGCAAAGTTATACTATGTTTCTTAACTTTGTCTTAAGTAGTATTTAAAGATATCCATAGATACCACTAGCTGTTTAAATTGAAGTGGTCTACTGGCATCAGATTACAACAAATACAATGATTACATTACATTAAAAAACATTGAACCATTTAAAGCGTCACTTTGCTAAGAAATAAGCAAATTTTACAGAATGCAAAAAACGGGGAACAAAAAATATTGTAAGATCAATTTTAACAAAAACGTAGGAATGTAAATCCAGTTAGTTCGTTTAAGCTAAAACCAATATTTACAAACTGAAAATGTTACGTTTTTCTCTACTCTTTCCTTTTTTGAATTATATTAAACCATACCATTAGATATATGCAAAAATTGAACCTACGGAACAATATGATGCTTATAATTTATTTTTTCAGTTTCAGGTCAGGAGTATGATTGCCCGGAGAAGAGCGGTTTCTACCCGGACCCTTACCAGTGTGACCTTTATTACAAATGCAGCAAAGGTCAGTATCGTGCGTCAAAAGGTCACGTAAAAGTCACTTACCTTATGCACATACTCATTACATTTACGTAACGTATCTATGAGACTACAATGAGTTTTGTGAATCTCATTGAGTAATCTATTGTAACATCAATCTGTGAAGCGTCACAGTTGTTAGGTGTTAAAAGTTTAGTTGTTAATCTTCTTTTGATTGTCGAGAAAAGGTTAATCAACTTATCCATAGAATCAACAAGTGAGTCACGCTAATACTGAAATAGCTGGTTTAATAATGTCTTAAATAGTACTTCAGTTAATAACAGAAGCTTTA
>DWPV01001609.1:0-20001 GCA_018251915.1 Urbanus proteus proteus
GACTACTTTCCATCAGATAACCCGTCTGCCTCATCATTAAGCTTAAATATAAAAAATAGTCTACAGATTTCTTCTCGTCTGTTTCGTTTTTTGCAACACCAGAGGGGTTGCCAATGCAACACCGGTTTTATGTGCATAAAGGGAAAATAACACACACAATAATAATATTTATTAGTTTTTATTTTAGTCTTTCAGTATGTATATAAAGATTATATAAAAATATAGATTATTACAAAAATAACGAAGCTACACAACAAAAAAACACGTTTTGAAATCTGTCGGTACATAAATAGGTGAGGTATCTTTGACTTTAACATAACACGAGTCATTTACTCAATATTCTAGTATAGGATAGAATAGGATAGAAATACAGCATACAGTACAACTGGGGATAAGTGGCCACCAATGGACACGAATCGGACTTGGATATGTATATCGCTTACCACAACCTTCAAACCAGAACGCAGAACTTAACTCTGCTAGTGGGCAAAAAGGTGTGACGGTGGTGCCGTTAGAATCTAATTAGGGCCGAGGTCACAGGATCCCTAACCGTACGTAATCCCTCACTAGTCCATTGAACCTAATCGGGAACAGTTCGCTGACTTCCATGTCCAGACTCTGCAGGTCGATGCCATCCTCCGGCTTCGCGGCCTTGGACGAGTCCACGGTAATGATGGGCAGGGTGAAGGCGCCCAATGCCAACCCGTGTGGAAGAAACTGGAATACACATTATATTATTTTAAATTACAAATTTCATATTTGTTATGATCAAGTCTTATTCCAAGTCAAAGTGGAAGTGAAAATCAAAATCAAATATACTTACTTAATTATTTTTAAACGTCAATAATATTTTATAGCACTTTGTGACCTAAGCCCGCACTTTACGCACGCCTTTCCGCGTGTGAACGGACTTATGTCACGCGTACTATAAAATAAAATACGATACTAGTGATCTAAGTTGCCTATTATGCACGGCGTTTATCAACCTCGCTTCGCTCGGGCGCTAACTTCACGCCGTGCAGTAATAGGCAACTTAGAACACCCGTATATACTAATGTAACTATGTACTATGTAACCCGTAATGTACTAATTGTACCACCACTTCGGACGGTATTTAGTTATGAAGAATAAAAAAAATCGAAGCGCAAGAAACTACAATGAAGAAAAAAAATACTTTCTTACTGACTAACTATATTTATATAAGTAGCTAACGAACGTGCAGGCCACTTAATGGTAAGTGGCCACGTGCGCTCTTGGACATCTGTAATCAACCCTTATCTGGGGTTTAGGTAAATCAAAATCCTACTTGATGGTTTGCTACTTCGGAGGACTAAGTTGGAACATCTCGGATAAATAAGTTTCCCTAGCCTCTAATCTACATTTTTTTCGAACCGGGAAGAATAAGCACTTGTTCTTGCTATAATTATGTCAATTCGATCGTTAAGGCTTAAAATGATTTTCAAAACCTAGGTATTATTAACAGGTAAAATTTCTATAGATACCTACGTAGTTATGAGTATCGTCTAACCTTAGGCAGGGTGCTTAGTAAGGTTGTTATTCATTACAGACATACATTACCTCCTTCACATCTTCGTCATAATGCTCCTTTTTATACACCTCATCAGAGTTTATACCGAATCTCTGTAGCGCTTTCCTGAATTCTTCATAGTAATGGTCGAAGTACCGATGAAGATATTTAGCCCTGAACTCTTCATCAGAGCCACTAATGAGGAAGTATATCAGGTCCGGCACTGGGTTCCCTCTCTGGATCAGCTGGTGGTCTACCAACACCAACTTGACTTTGCCGTTCTGGAAAAATATATGCCGATAGAATAAGAGATGGAGACCATTCCTGTATAATTAATAATACAAAAAAACCTAAATAAGGGGCAATTTAAGGGGTCAGACCTTTATGCCTAGGGTTTTTTAAAACTGTCTTTTTTAATTTGGAGGCATGATGCCACAATTATCCATGCATTATAAAAACAGCGATTAGAGTTGGTTTTATTTAAAGGGTGTGGTTAGAGAGACGTACTTATGCAAGGCGTTCCATTTAGTCTTCAGGGGTAGCAACACATCTGTGATCGATCTCAGGCATTTATACTAATATTTTACCTCTGCTATAGAAATTATAAAGTACGTAGTCACTATTATTGTTGTCATGTTATAAATTTCCTGCATTTTCTTATCTAAAAACAAACCGCAATCTCTAGTGTTTATCAAGAGATATAGAAATCACAATATGGAACACTCAAACGTATCTCGATGATAAATAATGGAATTTACATAACTTGTAGGAAATTACTTGGTTATTTGTATACCTATTGTATATCGTGTCGCCTTAAAATACTACTAGCTGATGCCCGCGGTTTCACTCGGGCTAAAGGCATACATATTTAAACAAATGTGATACGGTCCCCCGCTACGGCGCACACATAAAGCGCCAATTTTTTTTTCAAAAATTAACGTACTCGTAGCCTAAGTTACCCCTTAGTCCCACAGGTAACTTTCAATAAAGTCCCGTCAGAATCGGTCCAGCCGTTGAAAAGATTACCTCAGCTAAACAGACAGACAAAAGAATATCGCATTTTTGCTACATGTATCGTATGTATACTTTCATATGCTTTGAGTAAAAAGTTGTTATTTTGAAATCACAAACAGCCACTTCAATTTTATTTATTTGTATAGATTTGTAATTTGTATAGGTATAGATCTAATTTAATTACTATAGAACTTACGTTCATGCAATTTGAACAAATCTTTACTTATTTAAACAAAAATACATTGTTAAATACCTCGTCTGTCTTTTGTAGAATGTTGCTAGGCCTAAAATCTCCGTGGCTTAATACAACCGTTCGTTCTGGTTTGTAATATTTCGAAAACTTCCTCTCCTGCGAGTGTTCTTGTAAGAATTTCTTCACTCTTTCTTTATATTTCTCCTCCGTTGCTTTAACCGCGGTTCCAATACACTTGTCCAGAAAGTCCTTCATTAGTTCTGCTGGGAACTCGTATCTTAACATGTCTACTGTCTTGGCATAATCATCTGGGTCATATTTTTCGTAAGCAACAGATATAGCGTGCAATCTTGCTAACATTGATACACACTCTGAAGCATATTCCCAATCGTAGCATTTCAATCTCTCGAAAGGTCTGTAGCCCTGGTACGTCATTTCTTCTAGAACGAGTATCTCTTTCAAGTACTCAGTGGTTCCCCCGTAATACTTCGCGAAAGTCAATCTTTCCGCTTCTGGAATGTTGTGTCGATCCTCCAACTCCCGGTACTTTGAGAGTAACTTGGTATAGAATATAGTTTCAATTTCAAACATTGGTATTGACGACTTCGTTCGTATTTCCTCGCCTATCATTGCGACCTTTGCGAATAATTTGAGATCAGGTTTGCCGGGCGCGGACAATGTCACGGCGAAGAGCTGCGAGGTGTAATTAGCTCCTCCACTGTCAACTGGCTTGATTTCAACCTGGTCATTTTCGTAGTTTTGTTCATTTGCTATTTTCTTCAGGATTTCGCGTAAACGTTGCTCTACGTCCGCCATTGCTGATGCTCGCATACGAATGAACGAGGCTGTGATTAGTTTTATAGATAAGTACCTATGTAACTTTTAATAACTACTATGTTATGACGATAAATAACATTTATGACACACTACTCTGCTAAATCATTAGATATCTGTAGTAACAGCTATACCAGACAATACTAGATATAGCTTGTAGTTTTGATTTGATTAATAAATTTATTCAGAATAAAAATACCTTGTAACTTGCTTGTAACTAAATTTTATTATACGTAATAGCTTAACGGCGTAATTTTGAATATACTGAGACGACATGGGGTAAATAAACAAAAGGTAGATTAGATAACAGACAGTCGCAGATCTTATCCAATTCAAGGCAACTATTATTATCTCCTGAAATTGCATGATTGGTAGGTATTGTTCCGTTCTATCATTTGTAAAATAAGTGGGTAATTGTGCACGCACATATTGAATTCATATTAAATTCAGCTTTAAACATACAAGTTTTATAACTATTATTTTCAACCATTATGTTCAACCAAGGTGTAGTTACGCACCAAATTCATATTATGTCAAAAGAATCATTGGAATCGCTAACTCGAATAAGTCTAAAAACTAAATTACATACCTTACTCCAAAATTGTACCGATTTCTGAAGTCAGTTTTTCCATCAATCGAAGTATTTAAAGATAGCAGTCTTCCGGCGCCGCCTGCAATATTTACGTCGTATAATCCATCCCAAAATAGATTCTATTATAATGCTTTACTAGGTCTGCAAATAGATCTACCCACACACTGTGTTTTCCACTGTCTCCGTGTGGAATTATCAAACGTTACACCGATAATGATATGGAACCTAAATAAATCGTTGGTTAGACCATGTTAAACATTTTTCTAAGATGAATTGGTATTTAAAAGAATCATGCAAACACACTTTGTTACATTGCTGTTGATTGCGCGCTATAGGTATTTCATAAGTATAGCTTAAGATGAAACTGCGATACCCAAAATAAACTTAGGTATCTACTATACTATAGTAAAAATAAACTTACTATTAAAATACTTTTATTTTTCTATGTAAACTTTGCAAACGAATGAAGAGCACTTTGTAGTTACTACTCACTGGTTGCTACCCAAATTGTAGGTACTATGAAAAAAAACGGGAGCAAACGTAAACAGAAATCGTTTCAAGGAAACGTAACAAATCCGTACTAAGAGTACAGGACGAGATACTTTACAAGACTGACTTTGAATAAAATATATTGATTTAATTCACATTATCTCATACTATTGAGCATAACTCAATATCCATATGAGGGAGTGAATTGCTTACAAAAAACACTACAGTAACCAGTAGACAAGTCTATTCAAATATAAAAATAGTATTAAGATGAGGGAAATAAAACACAAACTTGTACAGTATTCTGTTGTTTTATTATCTCAGGAATTATTTTCATATTAATATAATATCATAGTTTCATTACAATGGATATATTTCAGCAAGTAATGACGCATGCCCGAACGCTGGTGACCGACCATACACAAACATACAACACACAAGTCTTTCCAACCATAGATAACATTTTTACTTTCTTTTACCAACATTCACAAAGACACTGTGCATTCCGATTTCGAGTGTACTTTAAAAAAAATATAATTTCAATTTTAAATTGATAAATGCGTAAGCGAATAAAAAAATTCAAAGCTATTTTTTGTATAGTTGAAAAGCACTCAGTGTGGCCAGTGCGCAAGGCAAGATCAACATTATTTTTGTAAAAAAATTAAATGTCGCAACAAAAATTTACTTCAATACATGACACATTTTATACCGGTCCTTAATGGTGCACCTACTGCCTACGTTAAACAGTATCGCGAAGTGACGACACCCAATATTATATATTTGGTCTTAAAACGGCAACACTGACATGCCATCTGTCAATGTTTTAACAAACAATCAATTCCCATTCCACTACTCAAGATCCAATACTTTACCCTTTTATTTTTTCGTTTATTTCATCTCCTTTTAAGAAGTAACAACTAGGCTGCAGACAGTCAAGTAGTTACTGCAGCCTGTCACCCATACATCCCAGACATATCCTAGACAAAACATTTCTAACGTCAACACGGACTTTGCTACCCCTAATTAGTTGGTACTTCCCATTTCTCCCGATTTTTAAATAGTGGATTTAACAGACAGCATGACCAAATGTAACCGCTACACACTATAGTTACACAATACAAACGTATATAACGTGTTCTCGATATAAACATTTATTATATATAGTACGAGTACCTAGAAGACTTTGCCTAACTTGCATTTAACTACAACGCCATGGTGCTGCGAATAACATTAAAAACAACATATAAAACAGACTTTATCCCTGCCCGGATGGGGTCAAGCGAGACAATAGTACACTACTACCTTTCCCTAGAAATTCGATACATGTAAATACAACGTGAAACGTACTGTTACAAATTTTAAATACAGTAACTGACGCGAAATAATTTATATATTGGTATATAAGATACAAAACGTATATGAATATGCATTCACCAGGCAACGTTCTCAAATGTTCCACATAACCACAGCAACCACCGGCAGCATAATAACGTTCAAATCAGAACACTGCACTATGGTCGTTGTAATAGACAAGTGGAACGTGTAACTTCGAGCGACAAAATAGCGCGCTTAAAACACAACTTTACGAGTATTTCTCATCCTAACTTCGAACACGTGGGTATTTCGTAACAATTCCACTAAATTGGTAGAAAATTTATGTTTCTGATGTATGAAAATTTCAATACGGGTGTAAAAGCTTTTTTAAATTTTATTAAAAGTTGTTATGTACGTCTAGAATCCACGTCACGGAATAAACAAAATAAGAAATGGACTAATCATAAATGCATAAAAAACAGTCAAAGGCCGGCCTCGTGAACACACGTATAATTTAATATGGATCTATTTATAATCCCATGGAACATATCAGATAACATTTGTGAAATCATAAAGAGCCTGATACTCCATCTAGACGTATACAACACCTTTGATTTTTATAATATATTAATATACGCTAGCTTCGAAAAATTCTACCTCGCTAACGAATACAAGATAGCACTACATAAGACGCTAAATCACAAGAAGATTATATTTTAGTTATTGTTTCATCATTTACAGCTTCCCTTTTCAAACAACATGCATAATTATGATATGAAAATTATTGTACTATACATAATATAATGATCAACCGCTTATATCAAATTGAAACACCATTTAAAGCTAATAAATTGTAATTGAAACATGAAGATACGGTGTGCGAGTATGCGTGAAACAGTTTCATAGAAACATAATGTTACGAATACGCATTGATGTACCAACAACGGATGTCGGGTCTGTTCTAAAACAAAAAGTTCGGAAAATAAATTGGACCTAGCAAGGGACTAATGAATAACGCTGATCCGTTTATAACTGATTCGTTTACATTTTCTTTTTATAAGAATGAAGTATTGAATGAACATGCAGTCCACCAGATGGTAAGTGATCTCTGTACAAGTAACTTCATATAGATAACAGGTTTTATAGTTACAGATGCATTTATACTTCTGTACCCTTAGTACGAGTTTGTTACGTTTTCTTGATACGATCTCGGTTTACGTTTACGCCAGTTTTTCCATAGTCAAATTTTAGTACCTAAACGATCCGCTAGGAGCGCTGCATGTAGATTTAATGGCCCAAACATAAACGAGGAACGTTTAACTTAATGTAAACTCGTAATAGGGGTACTGATGACAAAGATAGTCGCCTCATTGTAAGACCTGATGTATTCATGAAATTATTGAGACCCGACATACATTACTTAGTAAATCAATGCGAATAGGCGACACTGTCGGATACACTCCAAAATGCAACAACTCTTCTAAATATAAAAGCGCTACATCAACTAGCTACATGTAAATATTTTTTACTATGAATTAACAAACCATGTATAAATAGTAATTATAATTATGTAACTTATAATTGTCATTTACTAGTTATCTTTAATTACGAACAACTAGTAAATACTAATTGTAATTATTTATCTATGGATATGATTTTTTTGAACCTAGTAGCATAATATGTGTTTTTTGTATATTTTAGCCTAGCGATTAATAAATATATATTTGGATATAACCAACAGTCCCGCCTATAAACTTACAATATATATTTCGTTGCATATATAAAAAGCGTCGAATAAAAAGGGTGGATCATTCACAGATCAACATAGACTATGCAAAATATGTAAACATTAATAAAAGCATTTTGCCTATAATAAATTTACATTTACAACAACGATGGGATCCATAATCGATATACGATATATAAATATGTATGATAATGATTTCCAACTACCTACCAACTGACAACTCGGCTCTATCCTAGGACTACGACCCATCAGCTCGATGCTACGCATTCGATCAATCCCTGCATATTTTCCTCATAGCTGTTATATGCAGCGTTATGTATGCACATTATCTAGCTCCCAGGGACGACCTACTGAATAATATTTGATACAATTTCGTTTAACATATGTCATAATAATGAGTAGGCTGTAGGATACCTACAAAGTTTACCTATAAAATATTATTCTCATTCAAATTGACATAAGTCTCAAACATTTAGTTCGAGGACTTCATTTTAGTACCATGTTACAAAGTTTTATATCGATGTAATTTAAAAACAAATTTAAGCTAATTTCCGGAGTTCAATGTTAAGCAACCTGTCAAAAATTAAACTGAAAAGTACAAAGATCAAGTTATACACAGATACAAAGTGACACTCAACGCAATCAGATATCGCATCTTACACCTACCTCATAGACAGAATCCAACATCCAAAGCCATAATCATAATATACATATAATTCGTCTATCCTATCCCTAGGGCGCGCGGTCCCGAATAATACTGACAGTTTAAAAAAATCCTCCACTAGTAAATACCAATTATAATTAAGTGATTTATCAATTACATTTGTAATAAGTATATCCTCCTTGGTATTAATATAATTGGTACTTATCTTTGACTTATTAACTGATGGACGTGGGGTCTACTATAACACATTATTAAATAAATAAATAAATGTCCGATTTGAACTGACAAAATATAAATAATGCAGTTTTGTGTGATTAAGTACGTAACTTTTATACTGGCAGATTATTTGTATAAAATTTATAATAAAGGATATGAATTATAATTCTCATCAAACGGATTCACCAAAAGTTGCCAAGCAATCTCATAATTTGACCTCATTTTTCTCCGGACATTTCAATAGGACCTTTCCTCGAGAGATGTGCGATGAAGCTAGATTCTCATATCCACCAATAGGATTACTTAATATTTATTACATAGCTTAGCTTAGCTCTGGTGAAAATGCGTTCATCAAAGCTATTGGAGTTTGGGATGCGAGCGAGGAATCGCAACTGGTGCAGCTACAGCATTTTCATAGCATATTATTTGCTCAGCTTAGCTTACCTTCGACCCCATACACCTCACATCTCTGTTGCAAAAGTAAGTTCACAATAGACCCGAGATCCATCCGATATTAAATCAATTACACTTATATCGATATTCGTTTACAAAGGTATGAATGCAGTGGTCGACACGAGGCCCGCGCACCGTCACTACTCGCCGGGAACCGACGCGTCACATTCCAGCCAAGTACCATAAGATAAGCAGCTCGTATTATTGCCCTATCACGCTTAACATAACTGTAAAATAAGTACGTTGACATTGCCATCCCAAAAATAGCTTCATCTTTAAAATGTTTCAAAATTATTTCTCATAAACTGTGACGTCACTTGGTGCAATGTGACACGAGGCGTCCCGAGCTCCCTTAACTGTAATTTATCAAATGTTATTTTATTTATAGCTTTAAATACACATATACACGTCAACTTCGAGAAATAAATTACATAATTATTATATCGCTATCACTGAAGTGGTACATTACAGTATATACTTGATAACAGACGTGGTTCCTTCGGGACTTACGGACGAAATTATTTATAAATTGACACATTTAGATGTATAATTAAACGGAACTCTCTACACGTTATAAATTAAGTAACCGATCGTTAAATATATTTAATATTCCACATAGCAACACTAAGTTACAATAAACGTAAAACGGCGTCCATAAGTCGCGACGAGCCTCAAACAACAGCGCCTAAGAAAGAGATAACAACTTTAGGATAATACCCATAAACACGCTGGTATTTAGTAGTTACAGTTATAGTTTACAATTACATAATCACTTACCTAAACGACTATAGGCTTGCTGAGACACGGGATGTGGAGTGTTGCCCTCGCGGGGAGGGCGGGGTGTCTCGGCAAGCGTGCGTACTATCGTAGTTATTGTACCAGATGGCGCTGCCCGTGCGCAAGCGGTGTTGCCACGCTACATAGCTAGTTTAATCAAAGCTAAAACTACCATTTTGGTAAGAAACGTTTTTTTTTTTCATACAACATTCAATTTAAACGTAGTGAACATATACTATTTATTTATATAAATTTACGGGCTATATCGACAGCTCACACAACACGGTTAGACAGATGTATCATTGGAGCCATGCAACGTCTTGGGAGACACGAACTGACGCTTCTATGTACATTTAATATGATACAGTAGAAAGGCGATAGATCTAACGGGGTTTAATCGAACATATCCGTCTCGCTCTAACACAATTATTATTGTAAGTTAGAAAAGGAGGCAATTATAGGTAAATGGGAAGCACGGCAAGAGTAACAGTATGTCATATATTAATTTTTAAACATATTTTAAGATATATCATATTATTATACGGTTATGTAGAAAACCTACATGTATGATACAGGAGAATGGACTTAACGTCTAGTTTTCTACAGATGAAGACTACAATGTATAGAATAACAGTAATGATTCTAATCGTACGTAAATATATTTTTGAACATAACGGTGGTTTCGTTACAAATGGTACGAAAATAATCCTCAAATCTCATTTATATGTTGCGACATTTATAACATCTATGAGTCGAAGGTCTAAGTTTTTAAACTATAACATATATAAACATAATTTTAAAGTATAACAGGACGCACAGATTACGAATATACATCAAAGAAAAGCGTCTTCCGACGGTTCATTCATAGGCATACAGAGAATCATATAACCGGTACCGAAAGCCGGCACGCAACGTTGTTTGATATGCGTATAAACTCATCCAAATGTATATAATGTATATCAATATCGCTTAAAATACAGCGCTTTATTTACATCGGGGAACTATTAAACATTGTACTGCTCACAAAACTTATACATACAACAATAAGTATACAATAAACATTGATAGGATGAGACCACGGGTGCGTTGAGTGTTTGCAACTTTAACGAAATAATTACAGACAAGAACAATATCCGTATGTTAAAACATATTTGACATATTGTTACTTATAACTTCGCAAACAAGAGGACGTTCCATATGTTTTTTTTAACTAAGACAGCTCAGTAACAAGCACAAAATTAACCTCAGACCTCTGAAGAATATTATATGAAATAATCACTACATGATATACAAATTATTTTTTGTATTTGCCACAAAAACAAATAATTTTTAACACTTTTTTAACATAATAGTGCATAATAACAACTTAAACTAAAAGAAGGTACGCAACAAAAGGTTGCGTGAAAGACACTCAACGCATCCTACCATCTACAAGAAAAAGACCTTTACACAATTTTCGATAGAAATACCAAATTATTGAGTAACGTAGCTGTAACTAAAATTTGTACAATACAAAATACTTATCATATTCGATAAAGGTCATTATCGCTCGTAACATTGCGGGTCTCACCTATCGCACTAAAAGACGAATTACGGAATATTTTTATACAAAATAATTCTTTATATACAACATAATTATTATTAAATAACGAGTAAAACATAACTAAGGCACTGAGATACACGGACTTCAACTGTCGGTAAGACAAATAAAGATTTTTGGTAATAAATCGATAACTTTTTAGGATACAATATATCTCTTTAATTATTCGAGTCATAAGAATGCGCCTACCCGTAAATATTAAAATTTGTTATAAATATCAAACAATTTTAAACCACTTAATATGACAACAACGTTATAGACATTGGAACATAATTATCTTACACAATTAAGCAATATTTGTATGTATATTTTTATCTTAGCTTCTCAAAACCAATGAACCTATTACCTAGCTGGTCTAACGGTGGTAAAAAGGCATAAGACTTTGTGGAGATTATGAACTACCATTTGTAGAAATATGTTATTAAATAATATGAGCTAAATTGATTGACCAACTAGTAACTTGAATGTAGATTCGAAAATGTCTTTTTAATAAAATACCTTTACGCATAATCACAACACATCAAGTTAATGCAACATAGGAATGAATTAAGCAAGAATATTTCCTTTCAAAACAATATCATGCGGCTATACTTTTCTCGTTTAAAATTCTGTGAGGTACATTCACAACACTTGAACACCTTTTTATTGGCTTAAATATATATTTTATAACAGTTTATATTATTTAATAGAATAAAATATTTGTTGCCAGAGATCGGCAACATTCACGACCACTCAGTTCTAGATAATAGCTATCAAATCAAACTGTATCGTTATCAAAAATTACAATATTTAATATGTAACTAAAAAATAAAAATATGACTATAATGTTAAAAATAATGAAAATCTAAAATAATCAATTCATATTTTGTACCAACATATCTGATCTGTTAACAAATCATAGTAAACCCGATACGCAATAATATTAATATAATATTATACAGACTTACGAATTTTACGGCACGAAGATCGCCGATCCCTGCTTGATCCTATCCGAAGCACTTGAAATCGGTGTATCTCATCGCAAAGTAAGATATATTACACAATGGTAAATATATTAATAAATAATTAAATTTACACCCGGCGGCGACGAAAATGGTAAAAAATTGTCCTTGTAGACAATGTGATGTCTATAAAGGTCAATTTCATTCGTTACCATACGTTATTCCATACGAATAACTGAAAATTCTTAGGCCTTTTTCTTTTATGTGAGGTTTAAACGTCTATTTGATTATGTGGGTATGAACGGGTCTTAATAATCTACGAACATAGCGTAATTTAACGTTTGCTTTTTTTTCACGAGCGATTTCGTATCGATATTTTGTAACGAAGCAATTCAAATAACATGCGGAACCTCCTAATTTTATCTGTATTTTAATGACTAGCTAATTTAATCATAATTAAAATCGTTACACAGACCGATTCTCACAATACTCGGACATATCGTAAATTAAGTATAGTTTCTTTCGATTACAACAACTAACGTTTCGTTAATGATTTGCATATAAATTATTCATGTCTGAGGCAAGATTTTCGTGACAAAATCAAGCTAGTCTCCCAATCGCCGACCCGAGATCGCGCACTCGACGTCGTTCACCGAGCCTTCCCTCGGCCCGCTCGGTCTCTACACTAAACGAAAGACGGACGAAATTAAAATGCAACGAGGAAGCGTCGTCGGAAGCGAGCGGTCACTTCTCCTGGCGGGAGATGGCGAGCGCCAGCTGCAGCTCGGCGTCCTCCCGCCGCCGGCGCTGCTCGGCCTCGGCCTGCAGCCGCGTGGACTCGGCCGCGGCCCAGGCCCACTGCTGCTCCTCCGACGGCAGGAACTCCGAGCTGCGGGCCTCCGCCGGCTTGCCCTTCTTCTCCTTGCTCTGCTTCGTGCGCCCGATGCCGCCTATCGTGTGCACCAGCGAGCGCGCGTACTTCACCGGCTTCGGCGAGCGCTCCTTCTTGCCGGGCAGCGTGCTCGACGGCCACGTCTCGTTGAGGTTCCTGTTGGCGTCCGTGGCGGCCGCGGGCCCCCAGTCGGTCGCCCAGTTGTCCGTCTTGCTCGCCCAGTTGTCGGTCTTGCTCGCCCAGTTGTCCGTCTTCCAGTCGGTGGTGGTGTTCTTCGCGGTGTTGCTCGCCCACGCGTCGGAGTTCGCGGCGGGCTTGGGGGCGTCGTCGGAGCCCGCCCAGGCGTCGAGGTCGGGTTTCGTGGAGGCGTGGTTGTCGGGCCAGGCGTCGTCGGCGGCCCAGCTGTCGTCGGGCCAGGCGGGCCAGGCGGGCGCGGACTGCCGGCCGCTGCGGCGCGCGCGCGTCTGCACGCCGTTGACGGCGGGCGGCGCGAAGAAGGCGTCGGTCTCGAAGCCCGCGACGGAGGTGGGGCGGCCGAAGGGGTCCGCCCGCTTGGAGTCCGTGACGTCCGCGAAGGGGTCGTCGATGTTGAACGGATCCTCGTATCGGTAGTCCTTGAAGGGGTCCTCGGTGAAGTCCAGGGTCTTGCGGTCGGTCTGGCGCAACAAAGTGGGGGTGAGTGTGGGGCTTGCCGGGTCGCGGGGGAGGGGGGGACGGGGTGGTGGGGGTGTACGCACATGTGATCCGCCGCCGCCGTCCGCTTAGCGCTGCAATGTGGGGACAAGCACACGAGCCGTGGTTAGCATGTTAGTGGACGAAACAAGGTGGTCGGTACATGAATGGATACGACGTCACGCCAGATGCTTTCGCTGTTTGAATTTTTACTGTTTTACATTAATCAAATTAACATTACGAACCCTTACAATATAGAAATATCAAAAAAGAAAAAATATTATTTAAAGATTTTATGTCTAAGATATATTTTTTATGCAGTACTAATTTATACGTCTGGATGAAATCCTACTAAATTTTCCTTATTTATTTTTTACTAATATGAAACCCAAATAAACTTAGCAACATGTTAATTACTGTTTTTTTTTTAATTCTGGCGTCACATCGTAACATTAATAAAATATGTACATAGAAAGAGTATAAGTAATTAGTTATTATTTTTAAAAGTAAATGTGAAAGAAAAGAATATTAATAAAAAAATAAATGAAATGAAAAAATATATAAAAGGAACGTGGTGAGGATCATGCTGTTAGAATTACTTTTAAAAGGCAAGCGGTTGAAACAACTACTATAAGTAAACGTAAAGCATTTAATTTTCAGGCAAGTATTCTAAATGAATGACAACTTTAAAATATATTGAAAATCAGGAAAAATATTTAAATCAATATTATAATCACGTAACTTGTAACCAACAACATTTAATCATAATCTGAATGATGCAAACTTATTTTTGATAATATTTATACCTATGAGTTATCAACATCAAAAAAACTTGAAAAATGCTGCAAATATATGATTCTTTAAGCATATGACTGAACAACTTATAGCCAATGCTTTGCAATACTTCAAAAAAAAGTACTTACAATATTTTTTAATATTTTTCTCAGAAAATTGCAATCGATATTATAAAAAATGTAGCTTTTACTAAATTTATTATATTTGTGTAACTTTTAAATTTACATTTTAATACATTTCATTATGAAAACAATCAATTACTTGTTTATACGCATAAAAACTTTCTTTTAACGAAAAAATATCCGAAACCGATTCAAAATCGAATAAGAACTTCAGCTAAATGATTAAATGGATGTTTCTAAATACATGATGAAGCGTGAACAACAAGCAAGCGCCAACAGTGAACGTGAGCAGTGATACAAAACACCGACATGCTAACCAAAACGCTAAACACAATCAAAAAGCTGTAACAAAAATTCGTTTGTCCCAAAAAGCGCGCTAAGCGAACTGAAAAGGCGAAAAAATTCATAAATAAATCAATGTGCGTACAATCCTACTACCGAAAGTTAGTTTTTGGAAAATAATCGTTTCAAAATAATGAATTAAGTTATTTTTGTTCAGTAAAAGACTTACTAGTGTTACTTGGCGTACGTTAAAATAATCACACGGATCAAAACTAACTCTCGATAAAAATAAAAATCATTACAAAGACGCCGATTAAAGTCCAAAAATACTAATATTACATATTTCATTTAAAAATAAATTATGCTTTATGTTTTGTTGCCCATAGCAGTTCAATAAATTCTTGAGGATTGAACTTAAGTCGCCTCCTACGACATCACATAGAGAGGAGTGTTATTCAGGCCACAAAATATTTATCAAAAGAATCATCACTAAGGAATTATTAGTTAATTAGTACGATAATCGGCGCTTCAAAAATCGGTAGAATATCACACAAAAATATCAAAAAATAATAACAAAAAACGTCCCAAGGTGCATTAGCAACTTTAACAGCTTACATGTAAAGTACTAAAGTTGAAAACTTCTTTCAAAGACTATGTTATGATAAACCATTTCCAATCCGATTCGAATAGGTATGTGGACTGGTCATTTTTTAATAATTTGGTAGACTACTAATATTCTGGACATTTTTACCGTTTAGCAAAGCATTCGATACTAAAACTTGACAGAGTTACATTATGAGTCTCAAAATATCTAATGCGACGAATAGATATTTTTTCTGTGGGAAGTCGGTTAAAAACTCTAATCTATGAATGTAAACGATTATTTAATTACAAATATTATCAACTTTAGTGACTTTTGTAAACGAATGATGAGAATGGCATTATACACAACAGAGAAAGTAAAATTATCATTTATAAAACCGAAAATTGATTAAAAAAAGTAAAATTTTGAAAAAAACGCACGTCATCGAAACATATCATTATATTTACAATACAAAACCTTTCGCTGTTACGAAATGCCATTCTCTGAACCAAAGAAATAGGGTCCAAATCTACGACGTGCATTGAATTACATTTAAAACGAATCGTACCTAAACATATCCATACTATTTTACTTTCTCTGCAGCGAAACATAAAGAGAAATAATTATTAGCTAATAACTCATCCTGCGTCGCTCATGCCGCTACGTTAGGGAGGGGGCAAAACAATTGTGGTGGAACTAATAAACAAATAATCTGAAAACAACTCTTATATAAAACAACATAATGTTGACATAATCACAGTAAACTCACAATATATATTCTCATCTATTGTAACTTAATAATTTAAAGAAGAAAATATAACCAATTCTAGTACAGTACTATTTTTAAAACTTGAATATTTTACTCTTATGTTCTTGTGACAAGACAAATACTTATTGAAGTTTTTATTTATTTAAGATTGTAGTAACAAACGAGAATGCAGTCCATCTGATTATAAATAGTCACTGCCGTGCAAGGACATCTATAAGTAGCTTCGTAGTATGTAAATTAAATTAATTACAGATGCTACTGTGTGGCTACTTGTTAATAATTGTATCGGAATTTGCCTGAAAAACTTATATCACCATAGACATATCACACAGTGAGAATGAATAGAATCTGATGCGAAACAACAAAATTGATTTTAAAAGTTACCAATGAAACATGTCATAACTTATACAATGAAATATATCATTATGGTGTAATTTTTTTTAAGTAAATATTTTACTACTTTTTATTAAGTGTAGTTTTTAGTGTTCAACGCAATTTACCGAAATTTCGAGTTACATCGTTTTCACCGTGCGATATTGCACGGTATAATGCGATCAAAATAAGAATAGGAACGTCAATGACCTTAAATTAAAATGTTTTATCTGAAAAAAATCGGTTTGTAAAAAAGAATCTAAATATTAAATAATAATTTCTACAATTACATATATTATATACCTATAAAATTATATTAGTAAGACATACTTTATTTCTTATATTTAAATTTAATGTATTTTTATTGCCAAATTGAGAAATTGATTTTTAAGCAATTCTATCAATTACCAAAAAATGATGATCTTATGATGATATTAATGATGTATTTTTATAGGTGACAGCAGTAGTGAAGAGGATAATAATGATGATGATGATAACTGTTCATAAAATTGTGAAATAAGTGGAGTTGAAGAGCTGGGTTCAGATTCAGATTAAAAGATTTTAATTTATGATTATTATATTTTTGCTAACCTTACCTACAAAAATCATAACAGCGTGTATGACGTCACAAAATGGCCGAAGGTCATTCCTATTCTTAGTTTGATCGCATTATACATGATCTCAGGTAGGACTTCAATTGTATGTGTGGATAATTGATACATACGTTGATCGGCGCCAAGGAATCTCTACAACATGCTCATTTAAGTTAAGTTTTGTAAACATAAGCCTGATCGTAACAAACACCTTCTTTCTAAGAGAACTATAATCTAGCCGCAAGCGATATTACAGATGATCGATAAAGTTTTCATAATTACAGCAATTAGGTATAACGAGTACCTATAGGGGGACAGATAATCGTGAGAAATGCGACTACCTCCTACACAACGTTAAACGGGAAATTATTATGTAATTACTAACCTAACGATCAAGCAAATGATGTATTGTAACATTGCAGCAATTTAAGTATTTTATAATTGTTACATTTGTCCAACGATAAAGTAGAGCAGAGATAACCGCTAGGAATGCACTTACCTGCTAGAGACTAGGAATAATAATTGTATATTTTAAATTTAGATGTTTGTAATATTTAAATATAATTATATGGTAAAAGTTTTGTAATTGTTACATTTGTCCAAAAATAAAGTTGAGCAAAGGAAGCCGTTAGAATGCGATTACTTGTAACTCTAACGTGCCTAAAAATATATATAGTACACTATAACATTTTCCGTAGTTTTATATTTGTAACTATTAATTATACGGTTAGAGTTTTGTAATTGTTACAATTGTCCAATGACTTAAGTGCTTATGATAATCGCGAGAAATGGGGCCTACAGGTAATCCCACGCAGAAATTACTTTATACAATCCTCCAACTATCTTGATCAATGGAGTATTGGTACATTGTATTGGAGTATTAGTAAAAGCTAATATTGTGTGCCAGCAAAGATGATAAGAAGGGACGGAAGTACCACCCACGCGGAATTACAACAAAGTGACAATTACGAATGTCACATTGTCTTGATTAGTATATTTAATGGATCTTAGATAAATTTCATACCCCTATATACTATAGTCATGAATAACATCATCAAATCACTATCACTACATAGTATAAAACAAAGTCGCTTTCCGCTGTCTGTCTCTAGGTATGCTTAGGTCTTTAAAACTACTTTCTTAAACTAAGTTCTTTTAATAGATAGAGTATTCAAGACGAAAGTTTATATGTAATTTGTGTGGAGCCGCGGGCAAAATCTAGTTAACACTTTTTTGGGGATTAAGTAGCTCGCCTTATATATTCTTAAGTTAGTAGTCCAAGCTCTTGCATAGAAAAGCAAACCGCTAACTTCTTCTCACTAAAAATAAGTCTGACAGTAGTACCTACGTCTTTATTGGAACCATACTGGTTCTGCAACCTATTAATATGCGAAAAGCGGTTTTAACGTGTTTTTTGTAAATCTAGAGTTTTAGAAATATCCTACAACTCGCTACATCCTAAACTATAACGCTTTCTACACACTTTTTTCATTTTTTTCTACCTATTATCTTAAATATGACGTTGGTACCCAGTTACCCACTATCAATGATTATATGTAATTTCATCAAAACAGGCTTGCACGCCCACGTGTACCCACTTCCGCCGCTTATTCGTTTGCAGCTCAGAGGTACCTCAGAGGATTACTCATGATTACAAATCTCTAATACATTATCATAAAGTCAATTATTTTATTAGCACAATCATCTTCATGTCCGCCTATTTAACAAGTTAAACTCAAGGCTTAATCAGGCATTTTTGCGCACACTTGGCTGGAAAGTATCATAAATGATTATTATCCATCCGTCAGCTTTTTGAGGAACACTGATAGGCCTACCTTTATTGAGGTTTTATTATTAGTAATTAGTAACTATTCATTCATTCTATTTCATTCTTATTACGCAGGAAGACTACTGTACATCTCCTGGATTTTAACCCCTTGCTTTTGATATAAAAAAAAACATTGACTCTGAGGTCAGGATTTGTGAAAAGTTATCACTAAGTGAAATACTTATAATAAGAATATTAGCACTGCAGTACAGTTATTCTCAGTAGCAGATTGATTTCTAAGTATTCCCAGGAGTGGTGTTTTCGTATTGTTTTCCGTATTAGTTTCGTGTTGATCTACTTGTGGACTGTGGAGTCACGTACCAGTGACGTCTTGTTATTCGTAACTTAGGAAGTTATGTAGAGTCGCCATATTTTGTACGAATTATAAAGACTTTGCTAACAGTACATTGAGTACATAGAATATATTGTTTATTGTGTAGAATTATTACATATTATTTATTAGGACAGACGTCAAATATTATTAAAAACATCTAATTCCAATAAAAAAATAAAAAGTAATTCGAAAAAATTCTTTAGCGTTTCTGTTTTTAATATGGCTCTCATGGCAGTAACCAAAAACAAATTAAACTTAGGTTAGTTAGGTTGATATGTATATAGTTACATTCCACTGTACATTCTACCGACATCCATGGTTTTCATACATTTATGGTTTATATATTTTTATGGTTTATTTTTGTTCAAATTGTACTTGCAAAAAAGCATATAGCATG
>DWPV01001610.1:0-19993 GCA_018251915.1 Urbanus proteus proteus
ACCCGTATCTCATCGAATTCAACGTTTTCGGGGGGGTTGAAAATGGGGACCGTTTCAGGATTATATATAATAATAATAATGGAAAGTGTGAAATCAACCATGAGGATGCAGAAAACCTTGAATGTCGAAAATCCAGTATTTTGCATCCAAAATTCGTGGTATTTTGCGATAAAGTTCGGCTGATTTCTTCGTAGTTGAAAAACGTGCATTCCATACCAATATACCTACTATGTATTTGTACGACCGCCAAACTACGACTCATTTTGAAGTTTGTTACTTTAGGCCTAGGTGAAAAATCGTAGTGTGGGTCTATGAGTATGACAAGCTTTTTTGTTATTATTAACTACATACTCGTGTGTAGTATTATGCATAAAAATAAACAATGTTTTTTATAATAGTTTAAAAATAACTTAACATAAAACGAGGGTAACATCCTATCTAGCCTTTTTGCCTTCAGTTCACGGATGAAAAGGCACGCATTTCCTTCATCGGCAATATGAAGGTACAAAGCGGTACATCCCACCTCGCTTCCTGGCCATCAATTTTCCATTACCGTGGAAATATTTCTATAACATATTTACACACACGTATGATTTTTTTAAATATATTCCTTGAAAATTACAAATATATATAGGCTTATAAAACTATTTCTGCATGCACTAAATTATCAATAAAATACTTGATAAATTAAAAAGTCAAGATCACAGATCGATTACCTTTTTAATAATATATTTTATTCGTGCCTTATTGTAGAATATTAACGAAATATATATTATAAACTACCTATATATTCATCCGTCTCTTGCCAATTACTGAAAAATAAAACACTAGTAACTAATTTTTTTCCGGGATAATAATTTTGATCATAAAATTTCTTTTCCATTGTCATCCGCTATCTATTAGTGACCTGTCATGCACACATGCCTAATTTTAACTTATGAAATACACTAGAAAAGTTTTTCGTCATTCTGAGCAAACTCCAACAAAGCATTGCCTGCAATTATACTTAACTCTCATTAATCCACCATTTCCTCAAACATTATCTGGGAACCAACCCGCATCATTCCGCAAACGTCAACCATCAATCCGGTAACACTTCACGTAATATCCTCATTTACGATTTAAATATCTTTCATTGTTGACGAAATATCTTATGTTGTCAGGATGCACAGCGTCGATTTATTTACACTTTTATATTATGTTTTTTAAACATATAAGACTTAACTGTTCTGTATATAATATAAGTTTCTGTGTGTTTTACTACTGAGATTTTCTTTATTAAATATTTTACCTACCTTAGGTACCTTAGTTGCTTTTGAAGTAACTGTAAAATCTATTTCAAAAATATAAAATTGGTGTTATTTTATCTTTCTACTTCTAAACTACATTACTACCAATAATAATAGAGGTCTCTTATTTAAAAATCTTATTTTGTATATGATGTATATAATCTTATTATGTATCTGGGAACAGTCTGTTAGGTACAGATAAACAAAGGGAAACTGGAAGTGGATCACGCATGCATAAAGATAGCGATCCGTCATTGCCTGCGTAAGTTCCTCTAATCGACGATGCCACAAATTGCTTCAAATTATTCCGTTACGCCGATAATCTACGCCACAACTATGAATTTGTATCAATATACAAGTCTATATAAATCAATTAAAGATAAAATAATATATATTTTTAGTCTCAAGAGTACTTGTAAACAAAACCGTTGTACCGATAATCCACGCCACAACTATGAATTTGTATCAATATACAATTCTATATAAATCAATTAAAGATAAAATATATTTTTAGTCTCAAGAGTACTTGTAAACAAAAGAGCAAGAGGAGAGGATCACGCATGCATAAACATCGCGATCCGTCACTGCCTGGCGTAGCGTTCGGTAATCAACGTTGCCGCAAATTGCTGCAAATTATCCCGTTGCCCCGTCAATCTACATCATAGCCATATTTATACATACATGTATTTTTTTACAATTTATAAAATAAAATATACTTCAAGTTGTCCTCAACAGTGGTACTAATATATGTATGATCAACTGTATGTAGAGCCCTTGATTTATTTGGAGTTATAGATGTAAGATGACTTATGTTCATTGACCGCAGCGACCACCAAGTGCATGGGATGCTCACTTACGACTCAAGCATTGTAAATTGAAGAAATTAGGTTTAATCTACGATATATTAAAAATAAAATCCAGTTCCTTTAATAAATTAAAACTGATACGATAATCGTAAAGTAGAACTAATCGATAACCGAACTAAGTAGTACGATAATCGTGAAGTAGTACTTCTCTTACGTTACTTATGTGCCCTATTAGTAGGTACTTCGACCAAAAACACTGGGTATAGAGCGATAAGCTAACAGTATCACGCATCCATTAAACATGGTTATCCATCACTGCCTACAACGTCGTATCCACTAGTCGATAATGCCACAAATTATCCCGTTCAACCCCGTCAATCTAATCTACGCGACTGTGGAGGCTTTGTGTAGCTAAATACTTTATTTGTAATACTGTGTCTAATAATATTAAGATTTTCAAATAATTTAAGTTACTGCTGGTGTATAAAATAATAAAGAAATATGTTAAGCAAATCGATCGGTTTTTCAATAATACCAACATTGAAATAATTCAGTTTAAAGGTTATTTCGAGCGTTCCTTTATTTCTTACATAGTATATGTAACTCAAATTTCTAACGAAATCAATCAAATTTAATAATACAAAATATAACAAAATGAAAGGAAATTGAAAAATATGTAGGTAGGGATTTGGTATAGACCGGTGGCATTTACAAGCTGTCAGATACACTTTTTCAATCCACTACAACTAACACAACATATAAAATTTTCGGCTACTTTGGGTGGTTATAATACCTATATCCGCCGTAATATTTCTGGACGAAGACATATCACGTGATCACAGGTGTGGAAACCTCAACAAACATGAATCTGACTTGATTAGTATATACACAAGACTCGATCGTGTTATGGAATAATCCTTTTACAGTTAAGGTATAGGTACATCACTAAGTCCAGTATATGTTTGTAAAACCTTTTTTGATCCAGACCGGACCAATAAATATACTAGCACCTATGGACGAAAACATATTATGTGAAAACAGGTGTGAACACCCTCAACAAACATTGATCTAACTTGAGTAGACTGTACACAAGATTCAATCCTGTGTTCCGGAATAATCTTTCTACGGTTTAAGTATACATCACTAACTCCGGTATAATATATTTTTATAAAACATTCCTAATCCGTAGCGGACTAGTAAATATACTAGTGCCTAAGGACGAAGACGTATTACATGAGCACAGGTGTGGAAACCATGAACAAACTTCGATCCGACTTGACTAGAATATACACAAGACTCGATCCTGTGTTACGGAATAATCCTTCTACAGTTAAAGTAGGTAACTATACGTCACTAACTTCGGGATATATATGTAAAACTTTTTCTAATCCAGACCTGACTAATAAATATACTAGCACCTATGGGCAGAGACGTATTACGTGAGACCAGATGTGAACACCCTCAGCAAACATTGATCAGATTTGGGTATACTGTACACAAGATTAGGTCCTGTGTTACGGAATAAGCCTCCTACAGTTAAAGTATACATGACTAACTTCGATATATACTTGCGAAAACTTTTCTAATCCGTAGCGGACTAGTAAATGTACCAGTATCTATGGACGAAGACATATTACGTGAGCACAGGTGTGAAAATCTAAACAAACATCGATCAGACTTGAGTAAAATGTACACAAGACTCGATCCTGTATTACGGAATAATCCTCCTATGATTAAAGTATAGGTACATCACAAACTCCAATATATGTTTGTAAAACTTTTCTAATCCAGACCGGACCAATAAATACACTAGCACCTATGGACGAAAACGTATTACGTGAGCACAGGTGTGGAAACCTGAACAAACATCGATCTGACTTGACTAGAATATACACAAGACTCGATTCTGTCTTGCGGAATAAGCCTTCTGCGGTTGAATTATACGTCACTAACCCGGGATATATATTATGTAAAAAACATTTTTAATCCTTAGTGGACCAGTAAATGTACCAGTTATGGACGAAGACTCATTAGGTGAGTACAGGTGTGGATACCCTGAACAAACATCGATTTGACTTGACTAGAATACACACAAGAGTCGATCTTGTGTTATGAAATAATCCTTTTACAGTTAAATTATGCGTCGCTATCTCCAACGTAATGTTTGTAAAAACTTCTGTAATCCGTGGTAGTTCAGTTAACATTCGAGTCTGACAAGAAGATAATTCTAGCTAGCATTATATACAAAAAATAAAAAATCCTTTATTTAAATACTTTTAATCACACTACATAATTTGGGCACTTATGTATTATGTTGAACTTTGTATTGAAGTTTGTAATAAGTTTTATAAAAAAAATATAGTAACGAAGGCTGAATAACTTTAACATTTGATAATAAGTTTATTCAGTCTTTAGTATTTTAAGTAGCAAGCTTTAGTAAGCATAAAGCTTCAAACAACACAAATAATACCAAAGACTACATACGTAAACAAGAAGTACATCGTGTCCCTAAGCAGTTTGGTGCTCTACATAGCTGACCACACGTTTAACTCACATAACACGTCCACATAATTTGTGTACTGCTTATAAACGTAAACAAATTATTTGAAAAGTATTTGTCAGATAATACTGTTACGCAAATACACATCAAGTGAAGTCCCGTGCGAAACGAGCGGGGAATATATGTATTTGCGACGAATTTTGTGACAGCAAGAATACTTTGTTTAGTTAGGTTACATATAATAGGAGTCACTTCGTATTCGCCAGTCAAATGCGGCGTATAAAATAAGGTGTAAAAATGTTCCGTGTTACAAAATAATCTTTACACTGACAACAAGTAGGTAGGTACACTATTAAATTTGGTATCTGGTAGTAAATGCTAAACCCTTGCGATGATTATTAATTGGAACACATATTATGACAACGGATTTGTTACAAATCTATTCATCGTTCACCAAAGTCATTTATACGTGTCGACAAGGTTATATTAGCTTCACTTTTAACTTATAAATTAAAGAGTAACTAAATGAAACAAGCAATGTAATCAAATCTTGGAAGAAACTTTTATGAAGTTAGTAATGAAATGCCAATTAAATATTTCCGGACGCTAAAATTTCCACTGAAGTTTACCTGAGACTTCTTCGCTCGAGACATGACGCAAAGTATGAGAAACATCGAACAAACATCCTCACTGCACGATAAGAATTCCTTGAAAACGGATCCTGCTGTGGAATAAATCTTTGCAGTACAGAGTACCTACAAGTCGCAATATCCGGCGTACGTGTTCGTTGGTACTGAAGACATGTGGGACAATCCTATAATGGATTTATAGGTAACTAAGATTTACCTTTAAATTCTCATCGTCTGTAGTCGAAACTATTCGAGCGATGTATGCCAGTAAGATCTATAGCGTCGAGACGTGATCTTTCATTATAGACCCTCTCCGGAAAAGTTACTCCGTGCTATGTCGAGCTACGCTTGGCATTTCGCTACGTGGCAGATTCGCTACGATGAGATTCGTAGATGGACTAAGCTTACTGACATACTTCTCGAATATATAAACTGAAGTGGCGTCCAGCCCGCGACATTGCCCAAAGAACTTAGATTAATAATTATTAGGAAAGTAGGGTCTAAATCAGAGGTTCTCAAACTTATTTTGTCCAGCGTCCCCTGTGAAAATCAGATATTTGTAGCGCCCCCCGCCCCCCATTTTTTAACTTTAACTCGCCTGAAGTTTAATTAAACCTATTTTTATAGAATAAAATAAAAGAAAAATCTTTTATTTTATATCAATAGCAAACGATAATGCAACCGATCTAATGGTAAGTGGCCACTACCGTCCATGGGCCTCTGTAATCTGGGTTAGCCAGATAAAATTGCCTATTGTGTAGTAAAACAAATAACCCCCCTTTAATGATCATCAGGGCCCCCCAAATATTTCCGAGCTCCCAACCCTAGAGCGGGGCGCCTCTAGGTCTCTAGCGCCCACGAGGGGGCGTTTTGGGAAAGACTGGTCTAAATAAAAGAATCAGAATGGCCTTAACATAATGGACCAAAGACGGCTTTATAGGGCACAAGACCAGTTAAAGTAGCGTCAATTAAGGCAAGTCTATGTCCGGCAATAGATCTCAAAAGATTGGTGGCTGGATTGGTGGAATTTGAATGGATTCACCTTTTTGATTCACTAGCTTCCAGATGTATTCTCGACCGTCGAGACTGTAGATCATCAATGTTCTTAAGAAGAAATACCAAATATTTTTAGGGGTTTATATATTAGCTTACGCTTCTCATTGTCAAGTTATCTATCTTAAACATAACTTCCTTCCTAATCCTTTCAGTACTTCAAAACTGAGTCCGAGTAAAAAAATACAAAGTAGCTATAATTATGAGATTGCACTTAATTTTATTTGTCCAAGATAAATTATAGTTGCTTGAATTTTCTTTGATGTTAATAAAATACAATTTCAACCTTTCGACAGAGACGTATAACGCGTGCACAGGTGTGGAAAGTCCTGAACAAACATCCAACTTAACTCTTGGTTTGAGTCTTATGTGTATTCCACACAAGACTCAATCCAGTGTTACGGAATAAATCCTAACACAGTTCGGAGTAAAAGTCGCAATATCCGGCATTCGTGTTCGGTGGAGCTATCTGAGACGTAGGTGGAATATTGCAACTTGGTATTTATGGGTTTGCAGTATTTCTTTGTAGAGGGGAAACTGATCGTTACTCGGAATCGTTCTGAAGTCGCTTTCAGAAAAGCTACAACAGATTTAATGTGCTAAACATTTTCTAGTAAGTATCAAATATGTTATATGTCAAGACTAGGGTAAAAAATATTGACATATGTTTAAAGTTTGTCAGGCATATAGATTTACACAATGTTTTTAATCGACTTTAAAAACAGGATATAATAACTTAATATTTTTTTTACATTGAAAATTTGCCTGAATTTCAATCCGGAACTTCTTTATGTGTATTATCTTCTGATTCTCGTAAATTTATAAGGCTGGAGTCATTAAAGAGTCAAAGATTCGAACTGGAGACATCTATAGCGGAAAGCCGATTCACTATTAGGCAACCACTTTATATCGCAATTACAGGACTGCTCCATTTATCAAGAGTTGAAGCATCATTTCGTTAGTAATGATCATTGAACCAAAGTTCAATGATGCGTAACTCTCAAAGTTATTTCGAAAATTGATTGTTCAAAGTGCATATTCATTTGAAAACATTTTTTTTTTATTTTGTGTATTCAAATTGTATTGATCTTGTGCCGATCGTGAATTTTAAGATAAGAAGGACTTTTGTAAAATGTTAATATATATTTGGAAATTAACATAGAATATTTTAGCCTATATAGTTTATCATTTAGATTACCGAAAGGTTTCCACATCGCTTCATTTAGACTTAAATTGTCTTACTTTATTTTTATTTCTACTTCTCCCTCTCTATAAAATCACAAGAAACTTGTGTTCGAACAGTCAAACAAAACATGCATTATTTTGCAAATTACCTATACCGTAACCATAATAAAGCCTACGATAAAACAGCTCGGAAACTGCTGACCATTATTAAAGAGGAAAACAGGAGAACGCAAATATTTCAAACATTATCTTAGCTCAGAAAACTAAAAAGGCTATATCTAAAGGATTTGTTGCACCATCGCCAAGTAACGGCTTGAGCGACAAAGGAGAAGACTGCTACACTTGATGTTATATGTATTTTTATAGTGAGATCATTCTGAGGCATTCAAAATGTTCTATGAGGACAACATTACGTGATAATCCTGTTTAGATAAATTAATAAATAAACATAAGTGTAATATTCTATTCATAAAACGCGCAATGACCAAAATCGTCAGCATGACGAACTCATTTATCAAATCGAGTTCGTCATTCAAAACGTATTCGTCATTATCAAATGTGTCCATTCTAAGTATTTATTTTAATAACGACAAAACAACGCCAATTATTTTAACATACCGCCCCTATAGGTAACGGTGTACTGCTTAATTTCCTACCTATTTTGTTTACCAAGAATTATTTATCGTTTAGTGTCTACGTCGCTACAAGTGAGTTGCACTATTTAACAAATCATTAGCAAGCGGTTATTTATCTATAACTAGTATTAACACGGAGCTTCGCTCGCGCTCATTCATTTCGGGATAAAAGGTACTCTATGTCCTTTTCCAGACCCCCGGCAATGTGTGTGCAAAATTTCATAACGATCGGTTGAGTAGTTAAAGCGTGAAGGCGTTACAAACAAACAAACAAATAAACGGACTTTCGCATTTATAATAATTAAGATCTATAACTATAACTATAATTTTCACATGCCCCGCCCGCGGCTTCCCGGCAATATTGTTTCAGAAGCAAACTTCACGATACAATCGTGGTAGAACTGCGAGAGCGTTTTTGCTCAATCTAAATTTCGACCTCAACACGAAAGTTCACACACAGACAAGTTTTTCTACTAAGTGTGAAGATAAATTAATTCTGCGGTCTCTCTGCGTGCTTAGTTGGGTTTCTCTCGTTTTTAGCTAACTTTAGTTTTAGTTTGAAAGAGGCAATTAGATCGTTTCATTATTTCAAACAGTGAAACTTTAACTTTGAAAATACGATGTTAGATTATATTAAGTATCTCATATAACAATGTAGGTATAAAATCAAATCACTTCTTAGACGTTTTTGCATTTGTAGTAGTGTAACAATTACAGGGAATAAAACCGAAAAAAAACTAGTTTGCGCTAGCTTCGTGAGAAAAGTCATGTCATGCCAATTTGTTTATTATTATTATTTTTGTAATAATGCAATTTGACTTTGTTTAATTTTTGTAAATTTTCAGTGTATTATATTTCAATTAATAGATTTTAATTGGTATAAGAATTATTACATACAAATTAGATGCTACAAATAGGCTTTAGATACAATATTAGAACGAGTTATTATTAACATTAACGATTTATGAAATCGTTAATGTAATGAAGATAACAAAACAAAGATAAGATTGGAGAAGTTTATGATTATAATTTACGTTTGTGTAATATTAAGTACATACATACTAAAAGTAAAAACAAATATTGTTTGCTTATATATCTGCTGACGGTACTCTACTACATATGCAAAAACGTTTCTAAAGTAATTTAGCTACCTACCTATTAAATTTTACTTTATATTCTAAGAAAACTGTTATTGCCAATCAATCAATTATTAAAGTTAGTTTTATTTAACTCTAACACAATTGCTAAAAACAGACAAATATTATCTCGTATGCTCGTTATCTACATAATGATTACCTCATCTGAAACCACTAATAAAATTTAATTTTCTAGAGGACGCTTACGTCCAGTACTCGATTTATAGGATAATACATGAATGTGTCAAAACTATTACACAAAATTCGTTATCCATTGAATCCGAACTCACCTGCAGAGATTAGTTCGCTCACATTTTACTGTCGAGGGATTAACTAAAATTCGCTTTTACCTACCTCGGCTTTAGCTCGGAATGAAATCCATCTACCGTTCTAGTTTTAAGCATTATTTATAGAGTTCCAGACTACCAGTCCACTTGGTTAAGCTGACTGTTCAGCCACATTTATTTTGGGAAAATAGTCGGCAACTATTCAACCGAAAATGCCACATATTGAAAGGTAACAAACCTTGATCAGAGAGGTGTGATAAATACCATTCAAATTTTGTTTGAAATTGTTTATACAAATAAGTAATTGTTACTACGAAAATAATTATTAACATTATTATGTTATGTTATGTTATAAGACTTCGGCGGCACCACCACCACACCTTCTAAATAATGTTATGCAAATATGCACTGCTGTGTCTTGACTTGAAGGGTAAGTAAGACATACTTATTCGAGGTGTCCTAACATAGTTCACGCATTTGTGATCAACCTCAAGTAAGACTGTTCCTATCTGGGGTTGATTACAAATGTCCATGGGCGGCAGTAGCCACTTACCATCATCACTTATGATCGCTCTTTTTATTTTTAGTAATAAATAAGAAAGTGTTATATTTTGACTTTTGCACGTACTCTATCGCTATAGGGTTCAAAGAACTTTCATCGCTTTCGTTGTATTATTTATGAAGTGCATTATACATACTCATTCTTTATTTTACATGCCTACTCGCTATAAAGCCTGCAAAAATATACGACTGGAAACATTTAAATAGGATCAAGTTGGCTTTCCGACGGATCCGCGCGCCGCATACATATTGAACAGCGCGGCTCAGAACAATTTGCGGAATGGAAATATCAGGAAAATGAGTTTAATAGCACTATGACTTATAAGATTTGTGTTTTAAAGTATGTGTTGATATGGCAATTTCATGTAATCTACTGGTTAATTACCCTTTGTGTATAAGTCACATAAAACATTCGCAACGGTGATCAAAGTTTCTAGTTTTTATTAGGACTAAGTATGCTCCTACAACGCAGACACACTATTTAATCCTTATTTTTATCCTATAAGACTGATTACCCAAGTGATTACTACCAAACAACCAAGTATTCTTATTTACTGCTTTACATGACTGTGAAACGCAGTAAATAAAAACATTTTTTAATTGTTAAAGGAGTAGAACTTTATAACTTGGACTACTATCTGCTGTGGTATCTGCTAGATACTTCTTTTGTTTTATAACATTAGACTCATCCAAGACTTTCCAATTAAGACTTCAAAAGTAGCAAACCATCTGGGGTCGACCTTGAAGCTAAAATCCTTATAAGGGTTGTTTCAGATGTAGAAGCGTAATACTTACATATATTATTTATATTTTATAGGTAATACACACATACTCGTACATTAATATTTTACTTCAAGTATCATGTTTAATGTGTGTTTTCAAAGTGATAAAAGAGTGAAAGGTCACTTGCTATTAATTTACTATTATCTGAGGTTAAGCTTAACCTCCTGACACGTAAAGGTCAATAATCGCATTTGTACCTACTATTTCTAAGATTGCGAAATAACTTTGACTCGACATTAGGCATTTTTTTATAAGTGTCCTTATGTTCGTTATGGAGTTTCTTGCTCTGCCTCTTTTCCGTAACAAATAAATCTTCCGAGGCGGTGGTAAAGTTTTGACGTTCAAAAAGTGTTCAATATCAATCAACTTGTGAATCCTATGTGCCAACATTAAGATTTTTGCACTTTCAATGTATGTATCAGTATCAATTCTGCTGTGAAGCTTAGGTTTATTATTTTTCTTAACACTTAAACATATTATTATACAAAAAAAATACTTATTCTGAAGATGTCTCATAGATTAATTGCAGTGTTCTGTAAAATACTCTAGTCATCAGTTATTGACGCTTATTAAATATTTGAATATATAGGAGATTTAATGATGATTATAGATGGGACATAAAGGATTTAAAGATTACAAGTTATAAAGGAAATTCCATACAAGTGAATTCAGCATTACCAGGGTAAATTTATTTTTTATTTTTTTTAATTACTTAGTAGTTTAAAGTGGAACCACTGACTTCAATAACGTTGTTTTAAAATTAAACGTCATGTATTTAAAATAACTTATATTTATATGAAAAAATATTCATTTGCTAAAGATGTCATGCTCATGCCTTTTCTCCTTCTGATTTTTTCTGAAAATCGCTTATCTGAAAAAGGAAATAAATACTAAGTTAACTTCATATTACGTTTAGAACTCATTCCTTAACTGATGCAGTCATTAGGTCAACAATTATTAAATTTACAAAAAAAAATAAGTTATATGTCTGTTATGGACCAAGTGATAAATGCGAGCATTTTTCATAATGCCCGGGCATTATGAATAAAGACAGGCTGTTTTGGGCGAAGTGAATAATTATAATTTGAACTTCGTTATTTATCACATCGACCGGTCATTATGAATATTGCTTAGTGGCTGTTGGGCAAAGTGAAAATTATACTTCTGTAAGTCAATGCGTCTTTAAAAATGGTTATTTATTTGGAAGTAAGGCTCGACTTAGTAGTCGAACTTACGACTTGCCACTTCTGAACTACTTAATTCGGCACAATTAGGTACTATTATGCTAAATTATTAGTTTGGTTACCTTTTCGAAAAACGATGGGAATTTTTTTTTTCATGCAGAGTGCTTAGTTATTTATTTTTTCTTATATGTTCCAACCTAAACTAACCGATCCTATATCAAAATTACCATATTGATTTGTAATTTAATTTCCTTTTAGATTAGGTTTAGGATAATAATAATCGGATCGGTTAGGTTAGGTTGGAACATTTAGGATACGTAAAAAGCAAGGTGAGCGGGTACGACTAATTCAGAAAAACTAACAGTATTGGGAGAGTAGTTGTGAATGTAGCAATCAAAACAAATTAACTTATTATTCGATAGTGTATTTGTCGCAGGGATATGATAAAAACAGAGATTTGGTCAATTCCCTAATGGATTTGACCAAAATAACAACATAGTTTTATCTTTTCCCTAAAAAAATTTAGTGATTTGAACAAATACCTGAACTAGTCTAGAGAAATAATAAAAAAGCTGAAATAATAAAGGAGCTGCCGCGCCCTGTTCGCTTAGTTTTTTATCGTTCCTTATATGCACTAACCTAACCAAACCGATTCTATGTGTAACACGCCATAACTATTTACCCTTTGAGTGATGATGTATGAATTGGACCTACCCGCTCGCAGGGCGCTGCTACGCCCTGCTCGCTAAGTTTTTCATCGTTTCTTATATGCACTAACCTACCTCTTTGTATGTACGTATATGTGAGAGTTTGTGTGTCTTTGTGTGTAAGTAAATGTGTTATTAGACTTATTAGGTACTGTAACTAACGTAACCGTCGAAGGTTCGAAAACTTCTGGAACATTATAAGAAGTTTTAAACCCCATAACTAATAGAATTCATAAGAAATATTAGTCTCCCCTGAAGCAAAATCACTTTTTGTGATATAATGAACAACTTCACGAAGAAAACAATTTTCCCCATTGTTTTTCGTTAAAGTAACTAGACTACATAATTATCGATTTTTTAAGAATGCTCGTCATGAAAGAACAGAAATCAGGATTAGGTTAGGTTTAAACATGTAAGAAAAGATTAAAAACTAAGCGAGCTATCATAATAAATATGGGCTATTATAATAGCTATATGAAACGCTAACGGCAAGGCTATATTAATCGCAGAATAGAATAATTTAATTGCAACCAAAATGTTAGGAATTATGAGTCTGATTTATTTATTGATAATGGTTAAAAGTAAATTTTATTATTATATTTCAGAAGAATGGTTAACTATATATGGAAACATTTCGTGTTTAAATATTGGTTTTACTACTGAAATAAGACTAGTACTATAATAAGACGTGAGTTTAATCACTCGGTCCAATAGGTGACAGGCAGTATAAATACCGCCCGGTCAATGTGATTAATTTTATAGTCGTTATCATATTGACCTCTCATATTGGGCATTATTCAAACTGTCCGGGCATTGTGTATAATGACCAATTAATCACTTGGTCCATAACATATCGACTAATTTAAAAACAAAGGCTATCGAATAAAAACATACGAAAAATAATGAATAATACTAGCAACGCCATGTATACTAGCGATATTAAATTACTCAATAATGTGACTCAATTTTCGTACTAAAGTACATTTTAACTCAATGTTTAAATAAAAGATGGCGTTGATTAAACTTTAATGGCATTGGTTTTACACTTTGGTGTGCAAGAATCTCACCTTACTTCTTCATTTCATTCCAAAAGCACCATAAGAAGTATAACAAAAGTTATGAAGTATCTTACCGCCTTATTAACGCCGTCGACAGCATTGTTGAAGTTCTTCTTAATCTGTTCCGGGTCTAACAAATCCTTAAATCCTTCTGAAATTGAGCCGATTGTTTCCTCCATCTTCTTCTTGATACCTTCGAATCCTTCATCGGGTTTGGACTCAGCGTCTCGCTTCACGAAGGCATGTACCTGAAATCATAATCATCTTGATTTTAATATCCTATTGCAGCTCTTCTCTCATACATCATCTAATTATTCTTGAAACTCGTTCTCTTACTAAGTACACTTTTACTTCTACTACTAATAGGTAATACTTGTGGTAATTATAAGACTTACATAATCTTCAAAATCTCTTTCTCAACGTCATACGCTGTACTCAATTCTAAGGTCTAATATCTCTCAAGATAGAAGACGTGTTCCTTTAACGTTAAAGTAATTAATCATGCATTTAATTTTGCAATGCGCTAATTCGAAAAATCAACACATGTTTGGCATTAGATCCCTGGGCTCGATGGTTCATTTTCATAACGGTATTTTAGGTGCAAATTCTTATTTAATAAACATATGAATACTTTCTACAGATATTGAAATCATTGAAAACTAACCGGGTATGATGACATTATTAAAACACCAATAACACAAATGGCCAACCTCAGAATTATGGAGATCAGTAAAGTAATTCATGAACGGTTGATACTCAATTATCTTTTTGTCTGTCTGTTTACTTGAGCGTTACATAAAAAATCTGTCTTATTTTGTCGAAACAAGTCTACATACGAACTGGTAAATTTTATCTCACTAATATTGCTTACTAATTGCTCGTTAGCTACAACAAATTGGTAAAAAATACTCACGCTGACAAGGCACACGGCCAAGAGGATGATAAAGCTTTTGTTCATGATGATGTTCTTGCAACCTTCCAACTCGACACTGAAGCACAAACTGACCGGAACGCACTCTACGCCCTCTTTATCTGAACGATTCGCCTCTGTTTATCCATCTTATCATGAGGTCATGTACCAGGAAAGCTAATTAGTAATGAGTTTGCAACGATCACTAATTGTTGCGCTGTTGGTTTGATTGAAGCGACGGAAGCGAGCTATTTACTTAATTATGTTGTATGACATTAGTATGATATTTAGTTTATGTATTTTTCCCTTAGAGCTTTTGTTGTTTGTAACTTAAATAACCTAAGATAATAACGTGATAGTAACTTACTGAATAGACTAAAAAAGTAAAGATTAAATAAACGAACATTATTTCGAGGGTGAACATTTTGTATTAAAACTGTATTTATACTAAATAATTAAGCATTAAGATGTAAATATTTAACATTTATTTTTAAACAGTTCTTACTATTACATATTAATCATAAGGTAAATGTATCCAAAAGGATTGGACTAATAGGTTTAAAAACATTTTATTCCTACAAAAGTATATTGTCTTATGCAGAACAATTCACCAGCTACTACCAGTAACTACTGAATATACCTATAATAATATGTACATCAGTAAAGTAACTAAAGCACTACACCTACGTATATGTTATACATAACACCTACTCATAGTAAACCTGCACAAAATTACACAGAAAATTACATAGTTGTACAGTCGTCACCTTCAAAGCATATCTACGTGTTTTCATCAGCATTTTAATCGAGAGCGAGTGACGCGCTTTGTGTACTGTGCTAACTGAACAATGTATCATAACAGTAACCACTTTGAAACACAAAGCATTGTTGATGAAATATTGATTGAAATAATCTATAAAATATAAAAATAGATTCAAAGACAGAATTTATCAAATATGAAAAAATAAAAATACAGTCCGCATATAAAAAATATCTAAAGTTGTCCAAAATTGCTGTGTTATACTAAAATTTCATTTTATTGTCATATTATAATTTCCACTCATAATTATATTATAAGATACCTTAATTTTTTTACGATCAGCGATAAAAGAAAAATATTTGTTGACATAAAAATATTTTAACTATACTCTACCACGCTGGCTTAGTACGGCTTGACTAGGTTAGATTTACCTTAAAGTTGATTTGCTCAGGCATATTTACACATTACGCAGTATTGCATACATTCCGACATAATCTTCTTCCATTCATCCGTAAACAGATCGGAGTGAAGCAGGCTGTACAAGAGAGGATTGAATGCAGTAAATGTTCTTAGTATGGGGGA
Source organism: Urbanus proteus proteus (assembly GCA_018251915.1). Classification (NCBI taxonomy): domain Eukaryota; kingdom Metazoa; phylum Arthropoda; class Insecta; order Lepidoptera; family Hesperiidae; genus Urbanus; species Urbanus proteus. Next base: position 16,066 of record DWPV01001610.1, read on the forward strand.
TTTTGAGTAGGCTAATATTTATCATCGATGCTAAGATGTACTCCATAATTATTATAAATTTTAGCCTTGAATTTGCATTTTGGACTCCCATGTGAGTCCAGAGTCCATATGCCACCAGTAATAAAAATCCTATAATTATTATAAATGCGAATGTCTGTTTATTTGTTTGTTTGTTTTTAACTTCTTAACCGATTGTTATGAAACAAAGAGTACCTTTCATCCCAAAAAATTACTCCTGAGAATAAAAAAATAACTTTTATATCTATGACCTTCCTACTTTTATACATTATGAATGAATAGCATTTGCATTTGGATTATACCTGACGCATACAATTCTATTGTGAATCCAAATGTACATTTAAAAACTAGTAATCAATAAAACATAACTACAAGATATATAAATAATGTTTTGTCCATTAAATCATTCACATAATGGACTTTGTAACCATTACTTAGCACTCATTACTTGTGTGGATAACAAGTCGTTTATTTGTATCGTAATGTAAAGTTTACACAGTATATTTAGTACAGACAGTAAGTTAAAGACAATAAGGATGTTTATACAAATACATATGAGATATATAGAACAAGATACCTATTTATAGAAATAGCAAACGAGCATGACCATCTGATAGTAAGTGGCAATTGAACAACTGTAATCAACCTCAGATACGATCACAGTTCTACCTGGGGTGGACCAAAAATGCGTTGCTACCCCAGAGGACTGAGTTGGAATGCCTCAAATATGTCTCCCTAACCACACCCTTCAAACTAGAACACAACAGTGCTGAATACTGCTATTGTGAGGCTGAAGTAGGGAAGGGAATCGGTGTCTACATATAACTGAGAGACTCATGATACCTACATAGTCCAATAAATAATGCAATACCAATGCCAGATACTCTTTTTTTACCTAACAACAACAGCTTAATAGAAGTTTATTAAAAATGACGTCACTGTAGTCATTCAAAATCCTTTGCTCTAAATAACTACATAACTCCAGATTGACTGCTTTCTAATTATACAAGTCAATACCATAAAACAACTCTTATAAGTGTCTATTATCTTGCAATAACATGAAAGTTGCCCCAAAATCATAAAAGGCTACGATACCAAACCTTCGAGGAGCCTAAATAAATACTAGAAATGTTCATGCCATAAAGAGGGTTGCGCATCCCGTGCCTTATCTCGGTCCATCGTAGACAGGTAACGAGTGTGCAAATATTGTGGCCTAAGATAACTGTGCCAATCGTTGCCCCTTTATACATTGCGTATAGGTACTCGTATTGTATTTCTATGCAAATAAATAAAATTGAAGTGTCTGTTCGTGATTTTAAAATAACATTTTTTTCTCAATGCAGATGAAAGTGTACACGATCCTATAACGAAAATGCAATTAGAAAAAGCAATAAAAATTGTCTGTCTGTATGTCTATCTGTTTGGCTGAGGTTATATTTTAAACGGCTTGACCGATTTTGACGGGACGTTCACTGGAATATAACTGAAGGTCTAAGGCGTAACGTAGGCTATTCAATTCTGAAAAAAAGATTAAGCGCCACGCGTATATGGCCGACGTCGCGGAATAGCGAGATAGAAATATGATTTTTTTGTTTGCAAATCCTTATTTTTTTTAGCTTGTTTTACGTGATTCACTGGCTAATAATGTAAGTTTGTATTATAAATGTTATTAACATACCAACCTAAAGCAATTTTTAATTCTTATGTGTATGTACCCCTAGTATTTTCAGTATACAATATGCTATGAAGCTTTTGAAGTACTTAGCTTCATGGCGTGTTCATCATACATTCATAATACAAGTTACTCTACGTGTGCACCATTACACTTGTGGCGTGCATATGCCGTGGTGCAATTACGTCTCTGCACATGCAACTGAAGTCCGGCTGCATGGTGCACGCGTGTTGCATGCTTGTTGCTCGCTCGTAAATATACCATGTTTTAAGTTCAAATACGTAAAAAAAATAGGTACATTAAATACCATACCAATCCATGCATTGAAAAAAAACTGGATATATAGATTGCGTAACTTAGTATCTTAGTTTATAAGTATTTTCTGTTACTAACCAAATGGATCCCTGTTATCCGAAATAAATTAATTTGAATTTGAATTTGTAACTATAAAATTAAATATTTTATTTCAAGGATATAAATTATCTCAAATTCTTAATTTGTAATCTTATTGCACTAACTTATAGCGGGATCATAATTAAGTATAATAGTCATAATAGTACCGTCAAAGTGTTATATTTTATCATTTTAGTAATTATCTATTTAATAGCTTTAATTTCGTATCCATAGGTATTGTTACAAGCAAATACTTTTTATTATCGCTTCATTATTAAAGTGTTACCACCAGTTTCCAAGTAACCATATAATAACATTCCATTCCATTCCATTCCATTCAATGAGTACTATAAACACGTGACACGCGAAGGCTATACAGTGTAACAGTGATTATTTCATAAGCGTCGACAAATCACTAAGAGTTATAATTTTAATATTAACAAACAATTTCCACTATTTTATTGCCCTCAAAGCGTTTATATCATACTCATTATACAACTCACCTACAAGTCCGCTTACACTCGCTTCGTGGCGTGAATGTGTTGTGTTTATGATGCCGTGATATAATTACGTCGTATGTACCACACGCAAACAAAATATTTATGTATTTTTAAATTTTCTATGAAATCGGGGTACAAGATGGTTAATGGGATAATATGATTTTGTCTGGGTCGTACCAGACAAAATCATATTATATCTTTTCAGTGTCTGTGCCGATGTTTGCACGGTCATATATTGTATAGATATAATTACGTCAATATACATTGTTTAGAAAAATGTAATTTCATATGCCATGGCGCGTGTCTGATATGTTTAATATCTGTGGATAATAATGTGGTCTAAACTCAATAGATTATACTACACTTATGTGTACAAATTCGACTAACTACAAAAATGTGTACCCGTTTGAAAGTAAATGTAATAGGTGCCTATGTAATAAAACCGAACCGCAAAATTATTCGTGTAAGCTTTACTTTTGCAAAGAATAGGGCTTAATCAATAAATAATATGTATCGAGTATTCTAGACGAAGTTTATTCGTAGCAGACATTCGTAAATAATACGAAATAGAAATGCCTAAAACTTCTGACAAAACCACAGATTTTATGCGTATGAAGCCACCGATTTTTTACAAAAAGAACGTAAGAAAAATTGGTCAAATGTATACAAAATCGAGTCGAGTGTTTGTTTTAACCTTTCCATACAGTCACGTATGCGAAACAGTTCGAGTGGGCCATCTGATTTTGCAAAGTTTGCAGAGGTAGCCCTAAATAAATATCCTTCAAATCCTTATTTCAAATCAAGAAGTAGCATAAATAAATTGTTTGACTTTCATGAGTTAGTCGGTACTAGTTAAATATAGTAAGGGGCATAATAATTTTCTGATGGAGAAAATGCGAAGTTCAAATCCCAGACCTTTGATTTATCAAATTACTTTATTCCCAGATCTTTGATTTATCAAATTACTTTATGCATAATTATTCTAAATCTATTACTACTTGGTTATAATATAATTTATACGTCACTAAGACACTAAATTCATGAAGCTTCAAAAAAAACTATTTGCAATATTTTTTAATAATCACATGTATACATATTCTGTGCTACAGGACTAAAGAGAAGACGGTACCGTTTTTGTAAAGATTTTACTAATACGCAGCGAGTGGTGATGCTTGAGTACTCCTAGGGGCGGTTAAATCTTCAAACTGGAACAAGACATAAATAAAACTTTATATACAGGGTGTAACACGATCACAGGATAATCCGTAGCAGGGAGGTAGAGGACCTCAATACCTATCGATCTGACCCCCATGTATGTTCGCCGATTTTCAGTGGTTCTCAACTT
>DWPV01001611.1:0-19990 GCA_018251915.1 Urbanus proteus proteus
TGTCTGTCTGTCTGTTTGGCTGAGCTAATCTTCTAAACGGCTGGACAGATTTTGACGGGACTTTCACTGAAGGATAGCTGAAGGTCTAAGGCGTAACATAGCCTACTTTACTTTTCGAAAAATCCATTAGCGCGCGCTCAACGCGCATGCGCGCGCCGTCGCGGAAGAGCGGGATGACATTTGTGTTCATATATGTATTCCTTTTTACTTTTTAAACGCGGGTGAAACCGCGGGGTTCCACTAGTTATATCTATGGAAGTAGCCATAGTAAAAAGTTAGTCAGGTGAAGTTTTCCAGTCATAAACAATCTAGCATCAATGGTTCGTATGGTGTGACGGCGACCGTCGCCGCGATTGGCGGACGGTGCAATGGCGCGCGGGGCGTGGTGCCGCCCGGTGCCAACAACAATAAACTCCTATTGCTGTTGTGCAACAACAGTAAACATTTATTATTGTAAACAGTAACATTGTATATGCTATATTATTTTCCTTTGACGGATTATTTAACAATTTTATTCTGTGATACCAAAAAACACGATGTTCTTTTATGTCAGTTGGTGATTTTTTTTTTAATTTACTCAGTTTATAAAATACTTCTTAATAGGCATAATATAATACTTAATAATGATCGACAAATAAAATTTGAATACCTCCTCTATTTAAGATTTACCTAAACGAAGCACTCTGCGATCCTTCAACTCATATTAACGTATTCATTGAATATTTATATATTTATTTACATTAAAATTATTCATAAACTATAAAAAAACAAACTACGATAACCTAAATAAACTGCTCAAGTACGTATAAGGACGTGCAGGAGAGCTGCCAATAGCTCGCATATTCTCCGTCAATCCGCCTCCCTGCGGTGACGCTCCGGAGCAGTCTGGCTGCCAGACCACAGGACACTCCATACATAAAACTCAATCGATGTGAAGAAAGATACTAACAAAATATAGTGAAAATAGATGTACGTTTGCGATTTCTAAGTGCATTTTTCGTGTTTGGACTTAGTAAATTATTTAATTACCTACGTACATAATCATAATGACACCTATTTTCATTGCCTCCATCTATCCGTTACAATCAACAACAGAGCAAACAAACTTGATATGAAATAATTTTGAAATGGAATCATTTCCTTTCATCCGTTACAATCAAAAACAGTGCAGACAAACTTGATATAAACATATTTATAGCGTTTATTTAAAAACTAAAGTCGTAACACCGATCCTCAGTCTGAAACAACCAGGACCTTACTTTGTATTTCGTCTAATCGCACTCGCGTCTCCCTGATGACCCTAAGTGACTAGGACTAGGACTGGTATTTTATGTAATTCAAAGACATCGTTTTTAGTCAAAAATCCTCCTGATACTAAGTGGTTACTTCCTTTAAACACATGTAGCCTATTGCCGATCCCAAGACTCTACTTAAAAGGGTTTGTATATAGCAACTCCGCGTTGTCTACACCATTTATAAATTTAGGTTTATTATTTTCAGCAACTCTGTGTTGTCTACACCATTATAAATTATGTCAAGAGCGCTAATTTTAATAAAAAAAATATTTAGTTTCCAAATAAACATGGCACAATTTATCTATAGGTACATGCAGCTGTTTTTACCTATATAGTTTCTTTTATTTTATAAAATATGTGGGTTTAAGCGCTTTATATGTGTGCAAGTCATTATAACAAAATGTTGTGCAGGCGGCAACATCAAGGACCTACGTCGCAGCCACATTTCTAAGCCTGTGAATTCGGCGAGGTCCATTAAAGTGACAATAAAAATAGCAAGGAGACAGCCGGCGCGCCACCGACCACGGCAGTACCACCGCCATTAACCACATTGTTCTATCTAATGGACGCACCAACTATATTGCAACTTACCTGATGTCATATGGTCGCTGTCGGGCGTGGATTTCTTTAACCACCCAAAAATGGCAGTATACACGGCTAATGTCAGTGCATTCAACATAACATGATGACATTTTTTCAAATTCTACCATAACACTTTTTCCTATACTCTACAATGTCCATAACTATTAAAATTAAACATATTTTGTATTCTGCATTTTTAATGAAATCTATTTAATGAGTTTTTAGTAAAATTTAATTAGATAATTAAATTAAATTTCTAATTAAGACTTACATGAGTCATGATTATAAATTTAAGGAATTAACGGACAACTAATCAAAAAAACACTCTGATACGTCCCTGTGGAGACACAAAAGTGACACACCAAGATCATCTCGAGTACAGCCAGATTTTCATTGATTAAAAAGCGATTAAAAAATACTACGCGCGCAAGTTATAAATTAGTTTTTTATATTTTTGCTATTAAATATTGTCAGGCGTAAACAAAATACACTACAAAAAGTACTACTACACTACTTACAGAAGTAAACGCTAAACAAGGAGTACTCGCTATTTTTGTTGGTATTTATTAACGCCTCTACGTTCCCGTGAAAGTCCCTTCGCTTAACTGTTTCCAAGTTTCCCACGAATAAACAAACAGGATATAAATTAAAGACAGGTTTTGACTTATGGCACCATACAAGTAAGAAAATGAGCTTATTCGTTGGAAGTCATAACAGAAACATGTGCATTTGAAGACGCATATTCTTGAACTAAAATTGAATTTTAAAGTTTGGACAAAACACTTACTCCGGTGGCGCTGTGACCTTAAGTGTGTCTTGGCCACCGTCACTCGAGCCCACCACTTGTCTCTGATTTGTGCAGTCTCTATCCAATTAGTGGTTTTAAGTTCACGCAAATCAGCTTCGACCATTGGGTCACCATTGGACAAAACACACCTTCCTTGCATTATATTGCACTTGCATTGATATTGCACTTGTTCCTTCTATTAGGTTTATCGAAATTTGTTTATATTAATTATATGTAAAATAATCAACAAACATGTTTTAAAGATTCCAGCTAATACCCGCATCTACATTGCGAGTGCCTTAGATATACGTAAGTGGCCCCGTGTTCCGGGAAACGGCAGCGATGCCGCGCGTCCTGTTCGTGTGAGGACAACACTCTGTACGTACCAGGGAGCTGATGTATAGATATGTGATATTATAAAGAATTTGATTATTATAAAGTAATTCGTCAAATAACTGCCCAAAAGTTAGTATTTTAGGTAGTCACATTTAATTTGAGGTCTCTACGTCTGTATTCAAAGTTAAACGTGAGCATATGTGTGTACCTACAAGTAACTCGTAAAACTGTGATGATTATCAATAAAAATTATTGACCGTAATCAAATTTTACTATGAAATTGCTACTATAGAAATGCTAGAATTAATTGAAGCACAAATTACGAATACAGAAATTATTAATGGAAATCTTTTTAAAATTGTAATACCCAATTACTATTATAATTACCAAACTAATTACCCAATTTAGTGGACACTTAAAATTATTTTTGTATCATTCCTATAAAAGCCTATAGTCTAGTTAATTTAGATATTACGTAATAGAAAAACCTGTCGCCTTATTTCAGGCTACATACATATGCAATTCCAATACGTTATTGATCAATAGCTCGCCTGCAGAAGGCCTGGCGCAGCACCCGCCAGGTGGTCCCATTAGCACACACAATGATATAAGGCTAACCTGCCCAACGCCTAGTGCTGTGATTTGTTATTAAACATTAAAATCTGCTTTGTGGATATATGTTAAAAATAGACTACATAAATTAATTACAAGGATGCGTATTGCTGTCACAACAGGCTAAATAGGACAGAAGCCGTACACGAACTTAATTAGTTTAAACATCCATAAATATAATGAAATTAATTATAGAAATGCATATTACATCCTAGATATTTTTTCATTTTATCTAACTATAGATTTTTAATTGCATTTCATTACTGAAGACAAAAGCACAACAAAAACTTATGTCTGTGTATATTTGACAAGATACTAATGTTTGCCTAACTTCCAAATTATACCTGCAAGAAATAAACTGACAGAATTCCATTGCTTTAGCGTAGAAGGAAGAAACAGTAAAGCAACTTCAGTGAGATCTTTCTGCGTGTTCCACTGTTAAACCCTGTCCACATACCTTAAGCTGGCCGGCCGGGCGGCCCTCCGCGGCGGTGCAGCGTAATGTCCGCAATTACGCACATCCGATTTGAGAGCCATGGTTACGGTAATGTGAGAACATGAGCATTCATCGCTCATTTATAAAATGCAATTTAAACATTAAAGCTTATACGTGATTGATTAGAATTATGTTTAAAGTCAATTTAAGTAGTGAAATGTTTATAATTTGTTGTCGATGTGAAGATAAGGTTAAGAACTATAATTTTTGAAATAATAGTTCTTTAAGAAGTTCGCATCACAAGAAAGCGACGGTTTCGATGGGTTTGATTTAATGACAAACCTTTACGTTAATATTAGTTGTAAAGTCAGATTTAATTGTTTGCAAAAATAGTATATACGTATCGATAACGATGGAACAAACAGAAGTTTAAGACACAACACTTTCGCTTCTTATTTAATTTTTAACATCAGCTATTTCGTCAAAATACATAGGTCATCCTCTCCCATCATTACTTCTGTTTAACACAAGAAACTTACCTATATGATTTATGAAGTACAAATATGGCAAAAAAGGTTTGTTATTAAACGTTTTAAATTATAAGTTACTCAAAAGATCTAATTTCCAGGCCTAAGTTCTAAGCAGGGAGACACATCAGTGTTATCATTAGCCCTCATATCATAACCGGTACATTATCTTCTAGATCACATGTTCACCCACGATGCTCAACTGTCACGTCGTCGCCTGCAGCGTTGCAGCCTGCAGTATGTAGTCTACAATTTTCTGCTGCTATCCAAGTATAATTTTCCGAATAAAACTACTAGTCGCTGTACGAGACACGCATGTTAAGTAATGAGTATGTGTTAAGTTACACTTCTTAGAAATTAACAAAACTTATTTTCAAACATATATATTCGTGAGGTTCTATGTCTTCTAAACCGATCGACAAAGTTAAGCAACGTCGAACGTGGTCAGGGATCATTAGAAGCTGCTCCAAGTAAGAACAAGACGTTTTTTTCCTGAAAACATGAGAGCTTTGCAGCTCAAATATTTGATAAAAGAAAATGCTTATTTATAGATACTCAAATATTACATTTCATTACACATTTCTTGAAATAAGACTTATACAGAGTGGATGGTAAAGGTAGGTGTAATAGTAATTTTTTGTTTTAGTAGTTACGCTATTAATATATTGTTTTACTTCAAAATTGAAGTGTAACATTCAAGGTGTAAGTCGATCATACATCTAGTAAACAGCACGGCAATTTAAAGAACTTTCGAGAAAGGTAATTAACAATCGCGGATCAACGAGACCGCCAAATAAACGAAATGCCATATTGTTTGTATGATATACGGCGGTATGCAGTAAGTTGATATTACAAGCCAATTAGCGGCTATTAGCGTAATGAGGTCCTTTGAGCCGCCGCCGCCGTGGGTGTCCTCGCACGATTCACTTCCAAGGATATTTTTATCTAGAATTTTTATTTGCACCTTTAATAGCGATAAAATCAATCGCTGTTTATGTATGAAATAAAAATGTTCCTTTTACTGTAAAGGCTATCAACGCCAGCCAGCTAGAATATTAAATTGTGTAAATACATATGTCCGGATAATATCTGGGATTCATTTAAAATAAGAGCTTCAAATACAATGCGCAATACTTTAGATTATACATCAAAATACATTTTACAAAAATCCTTTCCTAATTTTGAGTTTTTACGAGTCGCAAAATGTTAACAGAAATTATATTAACTGTATATGTTTTATAAACAGTACCTATCAGTTATGTATTAAAAACGACATGGAAAAGACAATCGGACACTGAACTTTATCCAATTGTTCCATTTTACACTTCAAACATGTTACCGTAGACATACCTATATCATTACAAAACCTTATATGCCAAGTTATAGGTACTACATCCTTACAAGACCTGTATAAATCCGCTCCACATAGGTTTGGTGACGTCGCAATAAACAAGCCATCACGCGTTGCAGGACAATCCTCGCCTGCCCTCGGATTTAATGAGATAAATTAGCTTTTTTACGACTCCTCGCACTCGTTGAGAAAAACCGTTTTGTATTACAACATAAAGTACACTCATACATAAGCAAAGACTTCATTATTGGAGAGACCGAATGACCCATCGTTATATGCCACAGATTTTTAAAAACTATAGATAAATCAGTCTATACGTGATATCACAGATGGACGCCGTTTTGGTTACCATTTCTTATTCGATCGTAAAGTAACAGTTAACTTCGCGAAGAAATGAGTAATTATACCAAATCTTAGTATAATTACGCGCTAAATGTTCTTACCTTTGAAATATTCACCTTCTTTATTTTAGCCTGTAGCAGTTCTTGCATTTGAAGGATGTGGATGCGGGATGACTTGCATGTGCGGTGACGATTCTTTCCTAAAGAGAAAGGAGTGACAACGCATCAGTTATCGGCTTCGGATAGATTACCTTTTTATGTTAATGGGCAGCAGTGAAAACATACAATCACGTGAACGTTTTGGCACTTCGAGCTTAAAAGGACACACTCTTTTGTCCTAAGATAATACCCCTTCTTCGGAAAACCTTGTTTATAATTACACAATGACATTATGTAACAAACAGGCGTCATCTATACATTTCCATACATCTTTGACGTCTACTCCACGACTGCGAACTTGAGATATGATCGCGGCGCAATAATAGGTGACAATTAAGGGTCCAGCCGCTTCCCCCATAAACCTTTCAGGATTCGCAATAACGCAGCGAGTGAGACGCGTCGAGTTTACGACGAAAAAACACGCGCACGCACTTTTTCTGAAGTCGTTACGCTATTCACGGAGATTGGCGACCCTGCCGTGCTGCCACGAGACCATTCCTCACTCCTGCTTGCTTACTGCGACATGGTTCTTGGGATAACCAGCTCTGTTTCATTAAAGAACCTTTGTACATTACCCCAGTAATAGACCAAGTTTGAAAAATATAACCTCCATAATTGTGAGACGTTTCGTTTCGTGCCAATTAATCGAGTCTCGCATGCTTAGTACATTTTACGGCGTATATATTTATGAGATGAGCGTTAGTAACATGGTTTAGGCTTAATTAATAATCCCTTTAGTCTTATTTGGTTCGCGGAGTTTATAATTAATGGGTTAACGTATTCATTGGTAATTGGACGTCAAGTGAATACTTCAATGATTTTTATGCACGCATTGCTTAGAACTTTATGTCATGAATTAATATTCTGTTATTTGTATGCGTGTGTTCATATAAGTTAAAACCTGATTACTTTATTTGCTCGGGTTATTACCACAGTGGCGGACTTAAGGTTGGCAAAATAGGGCTCTGTTCCTAGAAAACCTTCAAACCGGTCAGTACCTACCTAAGATTCTCCTTTTTGGCCCTTAAACTGCTTGCCTAGAACCTCGTAGTATTGTCGCCTCGGGCACCTTATGGGCAACCCCTTTAAATAAAAAAATCCATCGAAGCTCCACTGTGGCCATAAGGCATACCTAAATAAACTTTTAGGGTCAGAGGACGTTACATAGTTACAAGTTTTATAAAAGTTAATTAATTTCAAAATATTAATTAGCCTATAATTTTTATCACATTGCACCTCTTATTGCCGTACCGGTTCAGGATCCAAACCGAACTACTCGGAGTCCATTAAAACTCTTTGAGTTTTTACCGTCTCACGTGTTAGTGTTATGACGCGCTCCATTAAAAGCAATATTATGCTCCATTTTATGTTTTTGTTATCGACGGTAAAAGCTCCAGATTGGCAATATACTGGAAACGGTTAGACCACCCTGAATAATATTACATTTGGGTAAATTTTTAACATATTTTTCAACAAAGTCAAATTTTGTAACTCTTAAATAGAATTATTGAGCGCAATATTTTCAAATTTGGTATCTCTTTCGCGGGTTACAAATTATAGATCCCAAGAGCTTCTGATTTTTCGAAGTTATATGCGTATTAGATTCTTGAGTCGAGTTCTTAGAAAAAAATCGCAAAGACTATCAACCAGCACTTGGCCACTGTGAACTACGGCCTACATCGGTTTCTCTTACTCGGAAAGAAGACCCATGACTGCCCTAAGGCTGGAGATAGTAACGGGTTCATCTGATTTGATTTGATTCTTATAAAAAGTCAGTTCTACTACATTTTCATCAAATCTGAAAAACAACTTGCAATCATGGAATAAATGGCTCCTTAAATTCAATGAAACCTTTTCTAATTCTAAGTGTATTTTATCATATGGTCATCTATATGATAAAAAAGATGCAAAACAAAATTCAAAAAGGCATCACGAATATTTTTGTTTCAATTTGATATGTAAAAAGTAGGCTGATAATGTCGTCTGTACAATGTAACATATGATAAAGAAATACATGTACACGAACACATCCAACGTGACACGTAACACGATACATCAGGCAAGGATCAGATTGCGAGAGATTCATCTCAGCTTGTATTAAAACTTTTAATCCACTTTAACGCAAAATGATTCTCGGGTATTATGTATCGGCGACTATTTTTAGCCGCTGATTGCAGGTGGTAGAGGACAGCAAATATTATAGGCACTGACTTTTATACATAAGAATGTAATGAATGTCGAAGATATTTTATCTTTTAGAAGATTAAGATTTTATAAAATAGATTTTTATTTTTGAAAATCTACATACAGTTATGGATCCTATACCTATAAGTAACTCGGTTTCTTATAAATAAAATTTGTATTATTTATTTAAAATTGGATTTTCAGCAATTTATGGGATTTTTAAGCGATAATTTTTCATTTATTTAAAATTACAGCATTCATATATCTGGTGACAAAATCTAGGATAAGCAAAACATACGATAACTACCTATCAAACAGATATGCGAGTCGGCAAATCAAAATACATACAACCAACAACAAAATCCCAACAGTGCCCATACTCGTATATTGGAGCGCAAAAAAATAAGTGCCTTTAAAATACACATTGTCTGTTCTCCAAAACTGGGTACCGCAGCCGTCAGTTCGGGATCAATTGATTATTCAGCTTTTTGCCACCATTGCGGTACCGCGGCCAGCGAGCCGGACGCCGATTATGTTATAAGACAACTTGCTTACTGTGCTGCTTGCTATTAAGTAAGTAGTTAATATGGCCATCAAATTTAATGTCATCATCATCATCATAAATCCATTACTCAAAGACTTTATAGAATATTTTACCCTTAAGTATTTAGTTTGCAAGAAAATATAAAAATATATGAAGGAAAAATTTTGCAACCTTAATGCAACCTGCAAAAAGTAAGTTAATTTCTGTACAAAATTACATAATAATTAACGTGGGCAGTACCGCAAATAAATTATTATTACTATTTTTATTTTAATTATAATTTAACACAATCATCTTCATCATCATTCAATCACACACTATTATATAACTTCATCCAATTAATATGACGAACATGTAATAGGAGTGATTATAATTTAGTGGTTTTTATTTAGTTCGCGGAATATGTCCGCTATTCGCCAAGCAATGGTTCGCAGATTCCCCGGATTCCGCGGAAACGACTCACGTCACGTCGCGTCATCGGTTTTTGTATCCACATAACCCGTACGAGAGTTATTCGAGTAAAAACTAATTAAGTGTACTGTACACAAATTAAAATTCTCATGCTCCTACCTCTTAAACTTACTACTCTCAATATTTCACCATCCTCGGTTCATTACATGTATTAATTTATATTCATTATATTTACACATCTTATATTAACATATTTTTTAAAGTGAGAGCACGACCCCGGAGTCTAATGATAACACCAGTAATAACCTCTGGTTTGAAGCAACGCTTCTGTCGCCAATCTCAAGTACGACTGCTGTGTTATCTGTGGTTGGTACAGCGTTGCCAGATGTCCCGATATGAGCGTGACAGTCACGCTTTTAAGCTAAACCTGAGCGTCCCGCGCGGGACAGTCTTAGCCCCGCCTTTTCTCAATCCTCAATCTCAATTGTGATTTGCACAAACTTAAAAAGCGTGAACGTCCTGTTTTTACCGTCAACTTTCCAGCGATGTAAATCCTAATATAACCGAGCGATCTTATTTTTTCGCCGTCGAACTTATCCTACATATTATATCCAACTTTGTGTTTGTTTGAAATGTTTAAAAATCTGTCGGGATTTTGAAACATTTTAGTGAAAAAAGCTGCGAAAAAAAAAGATAACGCTGGATTGGTTACTGTTGTCCATGGATGGCAGTAATCAAGTGGACTGCATGCTCGTTTACATCCATATTAAAAATATAAGTATGTACTTAACTTTATAGATAGTTATTTTTGAAGTTACAAAATTAGCCGACATAGAAAATAAGATGGTTGTTAAAAAGATGGAAATCACAGTAGACATAGCAGTTGCCTTAAAGCTCATACGTCGTAGTCTAGATGATTTGAATACAAATTCCTCGGCTATAATTAGCAGTACGGGGTGCTTGTCTCCAGTGACTAATTGCTCGATTACCACTTTTGGATATCTGGCTCTTCTTTAGTAGAATCCTTATCTGTTTTGTAATGCTAATTATTTAATGGCAAACCCGTCAGGTCTACAACAATTTCAAATATTTTACGACAAATAAAAATAACCTGCTTTCTGTTCATAGCAAATTTCAAAACAACACTTGTACAAAAAATGATCGTTTGTAAAATAATTTAATTGCATTTTCGGTATAGCTATCGTGTATCACAAATTCACTTCAATTTTTATATTTGTACAGATGTGAGTATGGCACTATGGAAGACATTAATTGTTGAAGAACCTGCGAGTCACAGAAAACTTGGCTTAATTTAATTTCACACAGCAAAAAAACTAATGTTCGTCAATGAGACAATCGCAATGTCGCTGGAATCAATAATCGCATGGAAGTATCTCCTGCGTCCAATCAGTCGCGCCTCCGTTTGCGATAATGGTGGCAATAAACGAGGTTTTTGTCCACTAATTGCTGTCTTTGCGCTTTATCGGAAAGTCAATATTAAACATGAGGGACATGCCGAGTATCTTTATAAGCAAGTAAGTAAGTTCTATTAGTATGTCTAATTATAATTACATGAAGTTGTTCTGTGAAGTTACCATTAGAAATGTTGCTTATCAAATGTAAAAACATTTCATACATATTTACTATCATTTAATTAACCTAACTTTTTTTGGTCTTTCATATCTAATTAATGAAGTTATCTTAATACAGTTTATAAAGCACAGTATGTTCAATAATTCATTTGTTGAATGTAGCATTTTAGCTATATTCTCACCTATATTTGTCACATGCCTATTTTTAGGCAGATCGTAAATATGTATTATAAGAGCTTATATCTTTATTTTCGGGCTGTAGTGACCACTAAACTTTATGGGGCCTGAAGATTCATTGTCCCTACTTCAGACACATCAACCATACTAAAGGCAAGTTTCAAACAGAAGATTGGTATCAATCGATACCATCCGGGAGCGATTGCTTATCGCGCCCTGCCGTTTATTATCCGAGTCCGTTTGAGTGTTGCATAACTGGAGTTTCCGCGAATGCCGCTTCAGCCGGGGACGGAGCTAATTAAGCACATTTCTAAGTCCGCAAAAAGCAGGCGAGCGGCCGAGTGTGGGAGCAATTAACATTCTGCGCGCCCGCACTGCGGATTGACGGCAAACGGCAGTGTTGCGAAACCTTAAACCTAATGCAGCCTAAAATGCCAGTCGATACAACCACCGCTCAGAAGGGAGTCACGATATTTCAATCAACGATATTTAACAAGGTGGAAATCTCTTTTAATTCCAGTATGAAAACCACACCTTAATTAAATCTTTAGCTGTGGTATCTACTAGCTCACGCGTTGCGTTTAATTGGCGCAATAGAGTCGCAGGCTACTTAGTTCAGGTTTTTAATGTGTAGGAATTGTAATAGGCCTATAGTTGACTTTCAGTTTATTTATTTAAAGATTATTTTCATGTAGAATATGTTGATAATAGTAGTTTAATTTATTTCGATATATTTTTCATCCAATAAATGATATGAAACAATACGAGTCCTGGCAATGCCCAAGTCATCCTCAGGACGTCCCAATTATAGTTGTTAACCGGTATTTTCTTTTATAAAGTTTAAGTTATTATACCTAATTTTAAGCTGCAAAATAAAACAAAAACACCTGACTTGAACGAAAAAAGATTGGCGCAGATCAGAGCGGCGGCCGTCCGCCCTCATTAAATCGCACTAACGAATTATAAAGCGGACGGAACACGATAAAGAAACATTTTGGGAGTTATACGTTTATATATACATATAAAAAATATCAGTACGTCCGTGATTTGTATGATAGTATTAGATAGATTCCATGTTATATTTATCTTCACGATAGCAATTTTTTACCAAATTTTAATTATATACCTTCCCTATTATATGGCTGAGTTTGTACATAACTAAAAAATCATCAAAATTTCAGAAAAACATACAATCATAGACTGAAATTGTGAACACATTTTAAGTTTTTGCTTATAAATTCCAAACATAATTGTTTGTAGATATATTATGCGAACATAGTTTTCAGAATATCGTTTACCTTTTCAAGACCTGTCAACTGTTAATTTAACTAACTTCCACACTAGAAGCTATAGGGGATATTTCAGATACCTACTATAAAGTCTAATCAGTTTGAACACACAAAAACGCTAAAATATTTCAAACTGACGAGGGATCGAACTGCCGTCAGACACGTATCGACGAGTCTGAGTGCGAAACAAAATATAATATCGGTTGCTAAACAATAGGTGATTAAGTTGGAGCATTAAATACACTGTTGGTTTCCACGCACGCGTATTATGCCGGAGATTGCGGCGCTGGTCACGACTGCTTGAGAAATGGCGGCCGGTGCTAATTGTAGATCGCGTCAAGTTATGACTTACTTGTATTGCGAATTCTTACTAGATGGTTGTGGTGATGCATACTTGAATGATTGTCTTAATAGTGTACATTGGACAGAATGAAAAAGTTTTTGTTTGTAATGCACTATTCTCATATCAGGCGATCATATTATTTGTCAGGGGTAGTAAGGTATCTGTAATTGACTTGACTTAAGTATGAATTAGCTTTCAGATGTCCATGGGTAAGAGTGACTGTTTACCATCAGATGAACTGCGTGCTCTTTTGTTACTCCATTGCTATAACAAAATGCTTGTAAAACGACGGGTATATTTTGATGCATTATTAGGTGCTCTGACAATTATTTTAATTATTGATTTATCCCAAAAAAATGCATATCCACAAATAACAGTTGCCTAATGGCAGTATCATCATACACATAAACATTTAATCCACAAGAGCTGTTTACGTGCCTCTCACTTTGAACCCAGCTTCAACTGTTACGTAGAGGTATTATTAAAAGTAATTACAAATTTCAGTCTAATCCCTTTGTTAAATAATACATATAAGTAGTCATGAAACTAAGAGAGCAGGAAGTGGCACGTGAGCGAATTGAGGAGACTACTAGTATGATCAGTTTAGCATACTTAAAGTCAGTACTTCCCAGTCATTAAGACGCGTAAATTTCGTCTTGCGGGTAGTAATTTTTTTGTATAATTTCGTAAACGTGCTTCGTTCATTGTTGACAGTAGACAACCAATGAAAATGCAGATTTCTAAGTTGTAAGAATACGATTAGGTACTGGTTTCTGTGTGATTATTTGACTACCTATAGCTGTTTCCATACTAATCGGCTCCTACGCCACTTCCTGTTGTGACTTTCTTTCATGCAAGTATTTTCAGTTCAAACTGAACCATATAATTTGTAGAGCAAGTGATTAGAGCAACAAACAGGCGATATTACCGCGGTTACCACGAAGCAGTGTCGGTGGAGTGGTACATCGTAGAGCGGCTAGAGCGGCTAGAGCGTAGCGTACAGTCGGCGCACGATCCGCGCCTGACCCTCACACCTGAACGAGAACCAATTACACCGATACGTGATAGTTAAGCAAATACTGAGAACCACGCAATATAGACTTTACTGTCACATAATAAATTGCATTTTACAATCACAGTGTTAGTGTTATCGGATTAAATCTTCACGGTATGAAATGTATGTTTTGTTTAGTCTTGAAAGCGCAAAGTTTAAAAATCGGTACACTTTTACAGTGGACATATCGAACTTTATTATACCAGAGTACTTCTTTCACGGAAAAGATATTTACATAACAAAGTAAACATATAAAATAAATTAAAGTAAACATATAAAAAAAATACTTACGTCCTAAAAGTAGACTCTGCTATACAGTGCATTTTTTTGCAAGATTCTTTTTTAAGAACTTTTAAAACTAAGTACTTGAAACTTTTGGCATTTATCGCGTTTATGGAGTTGAAAAGTTCATACAGTAATTAGTGCTTCGTATGAGAATTCTTTTATTTTTTCGTCCATGTAATTACTTTCTTTCTCTTTTTAATTTAAAAAGGATCAAAGGATTAAGGAAGGCAGATGTGTTAAGTTAGCAGTCTATTTTACTACTACATCTGTGTCAGTCAGATAAACAGGCGAATCGCAGCTCGTGAGTCCGCGCTACAATCACGCGGGGCCAGTCCGCGCTGCACGGATCGCGCTTCCGCCCATTATCTCGTTTTCATTAATCGCTCTCAGCTCTAATTATGACTAGCTATCGGTGGTTACGTAGTTGAGGCATATGCCTTTGCACGTTATTATGGTGAAACCATAATTGTGTTCTTGGTCTTGGAACACGCTTAATTTTTCCGCTATCGTAAGTTCGCGTTAATGTAGTTTTTCCTGCGTGCGCATTACGTGGTACTTATTGTCAGAAATAATTTCCTTAAATTTAATAAGAACTAACTTAGAGATCGTCATTCGTAAAAGAGCTTTAATTATTATGATTTCCATCCCATATTTCGGTACCTACTTCTGGATTTATTTTTTGCTATATACATATTTAGGACGATTCTACTGTACACACGCAT
Source organism: Urbanus proteus proteus (assembly GCA_018251915.1). Lineage (NCBI taxonomy): Eukaryota > Metazoa > Arthropoda > Insecta > Lepidoptera > Hesperiidae > Urbanus > Urbanus proteus. The sequence continues at coordinate 15,028 of DWPV01001611.1, forward strand.
TTAGCTTCGAGTACGAATTTAGATTTTTGACAAATTATTTCGCATGCTTGGCATTTGTATGAAATAATTTATTTCAAAACATATTAAGAACGTAGGTACTTACAGATAGGCGTTACTTAAGCCACACGTGTGCGAGACGGCGGTACGCGCAAATTACTTTCATACGAGCTCCAGTTTACACTGCATCATCGGATTAATCTAGCATGATGTAAGTGGCGCTGCTCTAATCCAATTACATCTTATTGCAGTTTCCTTCACACTTGTTTTATTTTCTTACTACTTAGATTCCAATCTCAGACGCTTAGTTCTTCTGCCAGGTAAACTATTTTTAAATAACAAATATTTAGACTTTACAAAAGCAGTGTTGAAGTCTACGTATTTTTTAAAGGTGTGATGTGGAGATTACTTGAAGAATTCCACTTTAGTCATCATAAGCAGCAATATGCGACAAATTAATGCGACTTTGCATCATTAAAATACAGAATTAGTTACAACCTTTATAGTGTTAACTTTATAAGTAGATTTACACGTACCTATACCTAATTTAGTATTTTTGTCGCAGTCCGAAGTCCGCACTGCTGGGTTTTAAATTCCAATTTGTCTGTTTTAACCTCGGCCCGTTTATACAAGCTTCCTGCATCGCCAGAAATTATTGCGGGATAAAATAATATCTCCTGCGTTGCTTTACAACATATCATTTAAAAGATTAAGAGATTAGTACAAAATTAATTAATACAAACCCACATAACATTAACATGCACATCGGCTACTTATTATTAACAAAAGGACAGCGTGTCTTCCAGTGCAATAATCAATGATAATGATAAGAAAATTAATGAGCGATCAATCAATTTGGTGATTTCCATGATTTATTCCAATGAGCTTCGATAAGCTCGGAATGCAATCAGCGGAGCAAATTATAGGAGCGTCCTTATCAAGCTGCAGTTGCGAGTGAGCAATGATCAGTGGCAATCATCACTCATTACAAGATGGCTGGCAGAGCTGAATGTTAAGCACAAGGATGAAGTAACCAAATAGACTGCTAACAACAGTTAGAAACGAGTACGTTTCTATTAGAATTAGCCAGTATAATGTATGAACAGAATGTAATCCAAGTGTGCGATGAGTATATGAGTAGTAATGTGTAGATGAGAAATGTGACACAAAAACAACGCAAAATAAGAAATAAGATGAATGAGAACTGCTAATCTATTAATATAAATTCCAGTTTTCCATGCTTCAGGTTCTTGGTTTATACATATATCAGACATAAAAGGAATTGCATAATTTACTGTTTGTGATGGCCAAGGAAATCATAGTAAGAATTAACTAGATACTAACGGGTCGATCTGCAGTATGTAATATGTATGATGTTTACTTTTAGAATTACCGCTCTAGCTTACAAGTTTCAGCCAATTCTAAGAGAAAAACAGAGTCTAAAACAGTAGAGGTGTTAAATAACATTAATAATACTAGTATTTATTTTTATGTAACGGACCTCCTTCGCCGTGACCACGATCCATATAACTGGGTCGAAATATCGGCAAAAATAAATACCAAACCGCCTATTATGAGTACCCGTTACATAATAAATTCTAATCGTCGATGATATTAACTTAAGATCATATAATATGAGTCTATGTTTGTTGCTCGTCCACGGTTGTCGATTACTTACAGGCGTAGAGCGCGAACACTCATCAGATAGCGCACTTCCTCCCGCTAGCAGAGTGTTGCCTTTATTTTTATTTCGATTGTTGGATTACAACCAATTACTTTAATAATTATGCTAAAATGTACATACACTTTGTCTTTTGATGTTCTACTGAAATAAACATCCGATTTGATCAGGCGGCTTTTTTAAACACACTTAGATATATCGACGCTGGGAAGTGCAATTGCTGTATCTCAAAAATATGCAACTCTACACAAGAGCGTAAAATGTTTTTATATCTTAAAAACAAAATCATAACTTTTTTTTCAGCCTAGAACCGTATTGTATACATAGATCTTAGATCATAGATCTTTACATTCTTACGACAAAAATTTAATGTTTTTTTTTGTAAGATATAAAAACATTTTTTTCTCTTGTGTAATAGATAGAAAATAGATTTGTACTGCTCTCATTAAACCGAGCTAAAGATTGAAACAGAGCACTTTATGGGTGTTGTACATTCTATGATCTGGAGCAAATATACTGTAGTTAAGTATTATGTGTAATACCTAACATGTAATTTTAAATAACTATATTATATATAGCTGAACCCCGCGGTATCACCCGCGTTTAAAAAGTAAAAAGGAATACATATTCAAACATAAATGTCATCCCGCTCTCGCGCGCGCTAATGGATTTTTCAAAAATTAAATATGCCTATGTTACGCCTTAGACCATCAGCTATCTTCCAGTAAAAGTCCTGTCAAAATCGGTCCAGCCGTTTAGGAGATTAGCTCAGCCAAACAGACAGACAGACAGACAGACAGACAGACAAAAAAATTTAAATTGCATTTTCGTTATAGGTATCGTGTATACTTTCGTATGCATTAAGTAAAAAAATGTTATTTTGAAATCACAAACAGACACTTCAATTTTATTTATTTGTATAGATTTGCCAAATATTTACGCCTGGCAAGCGTTTTGATGACCGCAGTGGGTTTTAGTGACATACCGGAACGGACGTTACTTCCCATCTCCTACATTCTGTTTTTAGGTCACCTTCGACATCCACGGGGAGAGAAGAAGTACTGCTAGTCAAAACCGACACCATACGGCACATTGCGTACAATCTCCGAACTGATATTCAGGCGTGACCTTCCTCACACATGATTCTCTTAGGACCATCTTTGCCAAGAGCAGAGTTCAATATTTTACTATGCCCAGACCAAGGGAATAACAAAGTTGCCATACAAATAACTACGCTTTCAACGAACATGTTAGTGCCAAAATCACTCAGTTTCCGTAATAACAGTGTTTCATGACACAAAGCAGACAAACTATCCAACATACGTTTCTGACATCAAAAGCGTAAGTTCCAACTTTGAATGTAAAGTTCATTAAAACTGCGCGGCTTTGATCTTCTTTCGCCAGTTCGGATCATTTTAAAGTGGTTGATTTCAGTTTGAATGACGTCATGCGGGCTCATTTAATTGCGAGACAGATTTACAAAAAGGTAAAGGATTCGTCGCATTATACTGGATGATAAGCGATAGGGTACTAGGTACTAGCTGTTGACCGTGACTTCGTTCCTGTAGGCTTAAATACAAATATATAACCTTACAGTTGAATTACCAACAAAAATCATTTCTTAGAGGGTGTCTACATCATAAAATAAATATGTCGTCCAAATTTGATTTCATGGTTCTAACTTCAGTAGGCTTTGTGATAATTAGTTAGTCATAAATGTATCAAAAGAATACTTTTAACTAAATAGACGTGGCAGAACAGAGACTGACATAGTCAATTCTATGGGTACTAAATGGTCATCCCTGTAGTTCCGGGACAAGAATAGGGTTACGGTATCCCCTGCTTGTCGTATAAGGGGGCTTCTGAGGCCGCGGGCAGCTAGAGTGGGAGATATAACCGTCCATCCGCAAAATTGTATGAAAATGTCTGCCTAATAACACTTGTCTGCACACTAGATATCTGCCTTAGACCACAATATAATCTGACTGGTTCAAGGTTATTGTCTGTACATAATAGTTCTTAGAACTTTAACCTCACTCAATTTCGGCCTATTATGCTAAAGTACAAAAAATGTAATCCATTTCATTTATTGTTAAGTGGATGCACCACAGGACCACAGGACCACATCCACGATACTTCAATCTTATATAAAAAAAAAAAAAAAAACATAATATATTTTTACTTCCCTACAAAAGTAATTTATTATGAAACCATAACAGATTAATGGCGGTCACTTATACAAAACCGATAACGCGGTTTTAGTTGTTTTTATTACTTTTAATTTCCCATATAGCTTTTTTTATGATAGAGGTAGCAGACAAGCATTCAATCAACCTAAGGTGAGTAGCCACTAACTATGCTGCCTCTGAGGACTAAGTTGTATTGCCTCGAATAAGTAGATATGTCTCCCTTATCTTCAAACCAGAACACAGCAGCGCTAAAGACTGCTGTTATTAGGCAGAAATAGGTGTGGCGGTGGTGCCGCCGAAGTCGTGAGTCCATAGAATTATAATTAGACTATTTTATTAATTACTAGTTTTTACCCGCGGCTTCGCTCGCGCTAATGAGTATATTCGCACAAAGAGTCCGTAGGTATCAAAGTAGGTTGTAGGTATAAAAGTTACTTTTCTATCCCTAGGGAGTAGTACGTTTTTTCGGGACGAATGGTACTCTATGTCCTTTTCCGGACCTCTTACTATGTGTGTGCAAAATTTCATAACGATCGATTGAGCAGTTAAGGCTTGAAGGCGTTACAAATAAACAAACAAACAAGCAAATAAACGGACATTCCCATTTATAATCATTAGTATTTACTAATCAAATCGGAACAGTGTACACCCACCTTTATCAATCGCATACCAACTGCGTGTATTCAGTGGATCCGATTTTAATTAATTGTGCATCAGGGAACCCGGGATAGCTTTGTAATGACGATTTTTATTGTTCCATATTTATTGGTATGCTATGAAGTGAAATTTAATTAATAGTGGCCACGGGAGTTAAATCGTATTTTTACCCGACTGCGTCAGAATAAGGGTGATATTTATTGATATATGTATTTATGTATGTATGTAAGGCCATTTCTTTGGCACGCCCAAACAGCTTGATGGATTTTAAAATACGAGGTGTCGTTGGATTCGTCTCAAGTGTCATAATGACACAGGTTATATAATTTTTGGATTGGATTTGGAATGCTTCATGAGCATTCCAGCAACCATACTTCAAATCAAACATGATGTAAAACAAGGGTTCCTTTTTCCGGCTATCTTCACTAATTGTCTACTG
>DWPV01001612.1:0-19989 GCA_018251915.1 Urbanus proteus proteus
TGGGGCGGCCGCCTGTCCGCGTCCGCGCCCGCCGACACGTGGCTGCGCGCCGGCCCGCGCCGCCGCCGCCTCGCCGCCTCCTCGCACGGGGACTTGCCGCGCGCCGCGCCCTTCGCGCCCGCCGCCTCGCCCGCGGGCCTCGTGAGCAATCTCAAGAAGGAGTTCGAGGCGCGGTCCGAGTCGGATCCGGTTCCGCGGTCCAAGTCGCGCGGGCGTCCGGCGGGCGAGGGCCGGGAGCGCGCGCCGGCCGAGGACCTGTCGGTGCGCGTGCTGGTGGACCGCTACGACCAGCCGAGCCGCGCGCGCAGCGAGTCGGGCGGCGAGACGCGGCGGACGCGCGTTCGCAACTCGTACTGCGCGCCGGATCGACCGCCGGTCGCGCCCACGGTGGTCGCCCTCGCACCGATCGACTATCCGAACGTAGTGGTTTCAACTGTGATGTCGAAAGCTCAAAATAAAAAACAATTGCAACATGGGAAGACCCATCCGTTGACGAGGCTCAACCTGAACCGGTCGAATAATAGATGTTCGAATCCTGTGTATAATACTATGTAGAAGTATTACGTTTTATTTATTATGAATTCTTGCCAAACTCGATATTTTATCTTTCTAGAGTTTTATATACTATTTACAAAATGAAATCACAGTGTATTTGTCTATCACGTAAAATTGTATTATATGGCTGTTTGTGTGTAGATAAATGTTAAAAGAGAGAATAAATTCGATAGAACTGATGTACAACTTTTACGAAAGCTTTTCTTTTCGGAACATTATTTGTATTTTTACTACTCTTGACAATAAAATGGTGAGCATTCTAAGTAACTTATAATAGGTATTATTTTAACCAAAATCTACAGTCTGCAGTCTTTTCCCGCTAACAAAAGCCACCCGTGGGACATTTTCGATCTCGCTGATTTTTTTATAAGTTTCCTGTACTTTAGTTGGTTTTCGTCGTATAGTTCCAAAGTCAAAAGCGTATATTGCACCAGGATTATTTCTTATTGAACATTCTGTCTGTAAAAAAAAATGTATTTAGTTCATGTCAATTCTGTTTGATTAACAGTTTGTAATATATGTAAGAAGTTGTTTATAAAGTATACCAAATACCAACTATTTTCATATTTATGTCAACAACACGCAACATATTAGAGTCTGAGCCACCGCACACTATTAAGTTTGTCTGGGGCACGAGCTTCCCACAATAAAGCTTCGAATGATACATGTCTGGCGCTATTGTTTCTATTAATTTACATGACCCATAGTCCCATATTTGAATGTTATCCTTATCTTGCCAGCAGCACGTCAATATCTAAAATTGAATAAAAGTTATATTTACATGAAATATTTATATTTGATGAACGGAATTTTAAAACTATGGTATGTTCATATCACACCGTTATTTATAAAACTTAATTTACAAAATACCTGTTTTCCTGGTTTATCGAAATCTAAACCTTCTCCACATATATGCACCCCCATAAAATATCGGGTTGCAAATGGTTGTCTATCGTCCCAGCATATGACACAATCATCCCAGCCTCCGGATATTAATTCGTGGTGAGATTTTGGGTTGAACGCGCATGCAAATATTCTTGACGTATGACCATCGATTATATTTTTTCTTTGACTGAATTAAATGCAAAAAAAAATATATGCACGGTTAAAAAACATTCTGTAAATTGTGTAGGCATTACGCTTAAAATAAATTGAACCGACTTTATTCGAGATATTACTTATAGTTGAATGTCTTTGCATATATAACAATAAGCCTAAAGTGAAAGAACAGTGGCTTACTGTTAATTCATTATTTAAATGAATATATATTGTTACAAGATTGAATCGGCTACGCCTATTTCTGTCTTGTAGCAAAATTCCACAAAGAAGACACTGCTATATGCGCTACTTCGTTCCGGACGTAGAGCAACGTGGCATCACACTCCGCCGACTACTGGTGTAGTAAAGGTTATGAAGGAAAAAGGACTCATTGGTATTTATGAGTAGCATTGCATATTGTTATGACTACCTCTAGATCTAAAGAGTTGGTATGAGTACGTTACAAAAATGCTACTATGATAGTAGGTATACACTTGAATAGGAGAGCCGTCAAAATTGCCATAAATTGCTGTATTATAGAAGAAACATGAGAAACTTAATTAACAAAATACTTAAAAAAATCTACGTACATAACATAGATCTTTTCTTTCTACTCAGTTAGAAATTTCAGTTTGTCAGACATTTATTTAAGATATTGTTTAAAAGCTTATAACGGCGACATACATCATATGTTTCGCCATGAGCGGCTGAAACCTTTTGCCGACCTACTTGAAATTGGTCACAGATCATGCGTTTACCCCAAAAGATTAATTAAGAGCAGAGGTTTCCAAAATTTTTCGTTTAACGCCCACTTTGAAAATCAGTTATTCTACCCCCCCACCTTTATGTTAACAACCTTAACATTAATCTTTATTGAATTTAATTAACCTATTTTTTTTCTTTTATGTTATGTCAATAGCCAATGTGCACGCAACCCATCTGATGGTAAGTGGCCATTGCCGCCAATGGACGTCAGCGCCCCTCAATTTTTCTGAGGACCTTAACCGCCCTCCTCAAGGCTTCTAGTGCCCACAGGAGGCGTTTTCGCCCCCTAGCTAGCATGTAGGACCCGTAACGTGCGGGCAAATGTCTGTTCTAGCGGGCAATGTGGACACAATTTGCCGCGACTACAACTGCACCTACGTGTAAGTAGATACATAAAGCAGATGCCTTACCACACCTATCAAAGATAATATAGTAGTTCGTAAAATTGCTGCTGTTTCGGAGAAAAAGGTGTGACGGTGATACTGTTGCAGTTGTAACAAGATTTTATCATAAAGAGCGTTCGTGTGGACCAAGCGCGGTAAATATTTTACATATTGGATGCCATTGTACGTGTAATTACATTTCACATTATGGAACTATAGGTAACTACTTATTTAATGAGGTAAAAGTATCATAAACGGGTGGACAGCCACGGATAAGTATCCACGAAACAGGATAACTGCGTCATACGAGAAATAAGTCTAGCGACAGTTGGTTGAATAATAGGAGTAGGTATCTACCTACACATCTATGTACATAGATGTGTAGGTATTGGTATCTATGTACATAGATGTGTAGGTAGATACCAATAGAAGTTAAATAAGGTCGTAGCACGATGGCACCACTGCCACACATCTCAGATTTCAGCCTTATAACAGTAGTGTTAAGCGCTGCTGCTGTGTTCTCATTACTCAGTTAAAATCTATAATGGATCTTTTTACACTCGTTTAGTGCTAAAAGAGATCCAAATTTCTAAAAATCTTCGATCATGGATTAAAGTGGACATAAAAGTGTAAAAAGATCCATTAATGGATCTTAGCGGACATCGCCTTCTAGATGAAGGATGTTGTAAGAGAGATCTCAGAGGTGTAGCAACGCATCTGTGACTTATCTGGGGGTAGATTACAGATGTATGATGAATAAGGGCGGCAGCGGCCACTAGCCGACGTTGGCTTCACGAAATGAAAAAAATAATTTCTCAAAGTTAAAAAAAAAACCCTACCTGTTATAAAAAGCCCTTTCCTGTGTCTGAGCTTCTTCGTCATACATGTTTAATTTGGCATCGTCGCCATAAGTCACAAATTTGCTGTATCGCGGGTGATAACATAAACCTAGAGTTTGTCGTTTTTCTCTTATTGTGTAGAGACACTGATCATATTTATATTTCCAACCCTTTATACAGCCATTAACATCTAGAAATGTTAAGTATTATCCAATATAGATGAATATATGTAGTTCTCAAACTTATTGAGTACCTAGGTATTTCAAGTAAGATTCTATCTACTGTTTTTAAAACTTATAGACAAGTACGTACAAGATGATATAAGCGTGTTCGTTATAGGATGAGCCTTGCTGACTGGACGATGTTTGATCGCAGTTACAGGGCCAGGGTATGCTAGGCACTCATCATCGACGAGGGTGTGAGTACAATTTCCTGAATTGCAATCGAAGAGTCTAATCGTTCCATCAATGAATCCAGTTGCGATATCTTTAACGTCTTCCGTATATTTGCAACACATTATGTCCTTATTCATGTCTCTAAAATAAAGCACAAAAATTGTATCGAATAGATAACTATGTGCCTATCTAGTATCTATTAATAAAATTTCATATACTTTACTTACATTATAGACAGAACATTAACATCTCCCTGATAAATTTGGTTTTGTTCACTGTGAAGTAAGCGATGCTCGACCGATGGTGTACTTGTGTGAACAGTTATGATTTCTTTTTGATTTTTATTATCTTTTACTTTAGTATTGGCCACAGCAAAACTTTTCCGAGCTGCCTTAACACTAGAAGGTGCCATTGGTCCGGCTACAGATTTTCTTTGAGGATCCATAAAACTTGATAATTTTATCTATATGTTTGTTTTACACATTATTGTCTGTCTCTCAGAAAAATGTTAAATGCTAAAAGTAGTTACGTCAAACCAGTTTTCATAGATAATTTAAAATAATTAATACAAACATGAAAGAAAGTCTTCTTTCCCTTTTCTGTAATTACAATAATTAGGCTCATATTAGGCCTATTAAAAAGTAGGCATACTTTTTATCGACTATTAACTATTTGAATGAATACCTATACTTTTAGGTAGCAGATAATTACTATTAGGGCCCCAGCAACAGCTAGTTTTTTACTGACTTCTAAATAGCAGCAGGTGTACCTACATATTGCAGTAGTATCGGCGATCAACATCAGTGTTTTTCAAAGAACACTGTTAATTTATCAATGCCCATTTGCGTTAGATGTTAATATTACTTAAGTATAGTATATGTAATATTTTTCCAGGGTACTAATAAATCCTAGTTATCCTATATATCACTGATTATGCCTATTTTCTAGAATAACAGATATATGTAAATGCTTCTACCAAACGCTGTAACTATCCCGCAATTGTTTCAGCCGGGTTTGAGTACCGGTCGTAGCTACTTCTGGATGCGCAATGCACGATTGGACAAATGCACACACATTGCCTTTAAATACTTATTTTTTGTGGTAAAATTAGAGTTTCATAGATTTATTATATTATTGACTCATTAGGTATGCCATATTATTGGTGTATGGAACTGCGGTTGCAGTAATGGATTTGTAGGAGGGTCCAATGTGTGTTTTTCTTCTCTATGGGGCATGGAGGGCAGTTTGCCTTGCCTGAAATTCCGACCCTATCCGTAAGAACTTACTATACCTACTGTATATTGATAACTTATAAAGTGGCGTGCAAAAGCTAGTTGGTACCTAAATAGAATCATATTTTATGTAAATCACAGCTATCCTTACTGTTGAGATAACAGGCGGATACATTTAACATAGGCTCCATTTTTATTGTTTCATTGTCAACGGAGGCCATGGTTGTAGTAAAAAGGCGCATGTACCTAAAATCATTAGAATACCTACCTATATCAGATAAAAAGGTATCACTTGCTACTTGACGTAATCGACTACTTTACTGTAACTGAATATAAAATAAAGACATCTTATCTTTGACTAATATCGCCTACATAAGTGAGAATAAATACTTAGGTAGGTGTAGCGTGTGATACAAAAATCATAGGAATCTCTTTTTTGATTAAAACAATAAGTTTGTTATCGTTTCATTCATTTATCACATTAGCTTTAAAACGCGTTAATTATAGTAGTTTACATGATACAGTGAAATACTTTAACAATAAGATATTCGTGTAGTAATGAAACCATGCCAATTTTGTCCTTAGAGCTTTAAGTACTTTATTCATTAAAATCAATGCAGAGACAAAATTTCAATTCAATAGAATCAATAAAACTGGTGTAGAGAAAACGTCTCAAATTTTTACAATACATAGTTGTACATTTTTTGCAAGTCGTTATCAGTCATCTAGTGACAAATTTTAAGTGCATAGTGTATGATATATTTTTTCCTTTTAATTTAAAATTGTACGTATATTATTATTTGTAAATATAGAAGTATGATTTTAGCATTATTTTAAAGCCATCGCACATTTGCAAAATATTAGATTTGTCACTATATAACCCATTTCAAATAATCGATCTTGAACCATTTGGTGTATCGAATTAAGTATGTGTATGATATTTCATTTACACACTTATTTTATCATTTAAACGTTCATAAGGGTACACACAACTGGCTGGCTAATTTGTTTTATTTTACAGCAGCGTATAGCAAAGGTATATATTTTCTTACAAATACCTTTTTATCAAATCAAAAGTATTACTTACTTTGAGCCATGTCTCCCCAGGACTCGCCGGCAATTTAGCTTAATGATAATTTATTAATAAATTATAGCAATGTATTAATGTTTTCGATTGTTACCAGGTAAGTCAGGTCGTATATTTTCCTTAAAAATACATATTTGCTACATTGCCGTTGAAATCATCACATCAAGATAAGAAATGGCTCAAAAGCTTCAAGAATATCCTACCACAGTAAACATGTATTGCAAAAATATTAACATAATGACATTTTAAAATTTTATTTTATTTCAATGGAAGACATAAAATATTATTAATTATTGCAGAGTACCCATTGAAATACAAATGTTTTAATTTTATTGGTAAAGTAACAACTAGCGTTAATGAAATAAGGCTGTGCTATGGCGTGGATGCTCTTAGCGAAATACAATAATTTAAACTACTTCGATTAGGGACTGTAGGTAATATACATAACATTTTTAACATTTAATATTTCAAGTTATTACAGTACATTATAATAACGTTAGATATTACAGCCGGTCATCGATGCTTAGCATGTCGTTTATTTGATCCTATTGAAAGCTTCTACTGAATATAACATGTCGGTGAATGTGAAGAATATATCTAATCGCACACTTAAATGATATATATCGTTTGCTAAAATAATGTCTGTGCTAATGCAACAAATATTATCTAGCCATGCACAAAGATTATTGTTCTTGCAAACACTTTAAAAAGCAGGTATACATCAAGAATCTTGTACACTGCTCTGATGGGACACATATTTGTATAAATTCCTATATTCTATACAATCAAATTGACTCGTTACTTTTGAAATTATTCATAAAATCATGTCCTGACACACAAAACACCATAATGGACATGGACACGCAATTATTAGAACCGAATGGTCCATAGTGAAAACGTTAATATAACAAACAAAACCAAGCCAAAACCATACAATTCAAACCATGTCCTTTTATTTCCATAGTAAAATACAATACATAACAAAATGAATAGGTACCCCACACATATTTTGGAACAAAATCTATAGAGCGGACTTACGCCTTCTTAAGGTGGCTAAACTTACTTGTTTTAATTGGTGTTTAATAATACTTTTAAAGCATTTCCTCTCTATTTTATACATATTGCTTAGATTTTAAAAAGGTAGATATTAGAAAGATAGATATTTAGGACAAATATCATGTTCTAAAATCGCTAATGAAATTAAATAACACTGTTGGGTCCATCTATGCTTACATAGCATTCGACTTGAAATATTGCCGAAATTTGTTATTAAATCAGTTCATCGGTGTATCTGTCATGATATATCAGCAATCGGTCGTTACTTTATAGTAGTATCACATAGCTTTAAAAAATACGCTCTATAAATTTTATTCTATTTTCAATTGCAGTATTTACATTTACATATTCCACGAACAACACGTATTATAAGTAATCAAAAGATATTACTTTTTGGTAACGATGATTTAATTAAAAGTCTACTATTACTTCATAAGGCTGTAGTCTGGGAACTACTCGTAATGATTAAAATGTTAAAGAATAGAATAAAGAATCCTACATAAGTATCATTATTTTATAATGCTTATCGACTCAATAAAATTCAATCATGAAAAAGCAGAAATACTAACGTTAAAGGATTTGAGATATATTTAGATACTTAAATATTAGATGCATTTACGGATTTTATTTTTATTATAGTTACGCATCACAGATACTTTTTAGTAAAATTACTTTATGAACATTTTGGACACAGATTATTAACTCACAAAGTTAAAACAAAATAAGCAATAATATAATGCGGTAAAAATAATAAATATAATTATAGATACATATTTGGGAGGTCTACGTTATTCCTGGAATCTAGAGTGCCTGTTACAAGCTCTAGTGGTACCTACATATTTGAAATTCTAATCAACTCAAACAGAAAACGTGGCCGATAACACTGACTATTATAGTCGATAGATAACAGTCGTTTTAGATAATATACGTACGATACAAAAATATGTTTTTGGTATTCACCCTCTATGTAAGTAACAGTAAACACAATAAATATTTTATCTTAATTTTATGTAACACAAACACTTTAACCAGCTTTAAGATAAATTCCTCTTAGTATTTTAAATTAATATTTCCTTTTACAATTGGCTCTTTTACTATACTTATGAACTCTATCTACTGTTCATTTAGGAGAACATAATTATGAAGAGCTGTTGGCGACAATCCGTTCGAATGTTTGAAGCCAGGTTTGAGGCGGTATGATTACAATAAAGGAAGAAAATGCATGACACTCATATATGGGTAAACTTAGCGATTTATCTTAAATAAGACTGTTTTAAGTGAATACAAAAAATAAAGAAATAACAAAATATGGAACTCATTTATATAAGCTTCAGCACGAATCCCCATCGACGTCCTAAAAGAAAGTTGACAACATTTGTTTTGAAAAATATATATATATTTTAAGTAGTAATGATCAAATTATATATTTTTTTGAAACAATATAGTCTGGTAATACCTTACGATATTAAATTCTGCACATAAACGTACTAGTATACCCAAGAATTAGGGTGGGTCATTTTTTTTGTTTACATTCATAGCCAGATTTAAATAAGTTAAGGCCTTTAATTTCATGTTTATTAAAATTATGCAGCTTGTGTAGCAGTTTAAAATTAATAGAATAAAAGGCTGGACAATAAGTACCTATATATCTACAACATACTTACATGTAAAATTGAGTGCTCAGTGGCATGGTAACTTTAAGTAAGTATAATAAGTTTCATTACATTTTCTTCCCTTCTATTATAATCGCATAATTTAGAGAATATTTTCCTTTAACTGTGCTGGTATGATTTAAATTTGCAAATACAAAACTCGGCCTTTAAATCGTGTATAGCTAACATGGTTTATGATAATGATGAAATCACTAACATTGCAACAAACGCTTATTAGTCATTCCCATTCAAACGTTAGTGATGTCATCAAACTTTATTCTATCACTGGACCCTTCATTCTAAACCAAACATTGAATCCATTTAGCTGTTTAAGAAAACTTCTAGATATATTCTAAATTTTCAACATTAATAAAAAATCTTGAGGTGAAATATACTGCTGACAGTGAATACTACTGTATAATTACATTGTATTATTTGTTTGAGTAGTATTTACAGTCTTGAATGTTTGTACAGACTTTCTTAAATTATGTGTACATTCTTATACCAGTAGTTGATCTAACTCTACAACTAGGTACCCATTCAATGAACAATTCCACATCGCTTAGTCACAAAAATATTCTAGCCATTTATTTCGTCAAAAATAGACATCTATCCTCATTTTAAGCCACATATACCGAGGAAACATACATAATAAATTTATAATAATCAACATTATTTGATAAACAATGATAACAATCAATAGACCTCTATTTTTCTATACAAGTATGAACTTTCAACAGTCTGTTGTAAAAACATATACCTATTAATGTACAAAAGCACAGTACACTTAATCTACGATAGGTACTTACAGTTTTGAGGATGTTCAGTAATATTTTATAATAAATATTGTAAATATGACTTTATATAATACATTAGGCAAACTCAAATCCATTACATTAACAAAAAATTCAATGACTTACATTTACTTTTCAAATTATTGCTTTTTGTAAGGTACTTGTATATTCTAATTTTGTATATTTGTTCAGTAGCGCCACAAGACCTCAATATTAAAACATAATTTAATAACACCAACTCTTAGTTCTTACAAGTTCTGTGTGAAAACATTCAAGTATTTACATGGTACATGTGCCCTACAAAACTGCAAATCACTGAATAAATTGTGTTTATAATGTAGCAATAATGAAACTTTTCTAAATATAAAATAAGCTAAGCAATATGATGTCATAATTTGTCAAACTGTAAATAATCAGAAAAGCACTTTGATATCTGCACTATACTAAAGTTAGTGGGTTAAACACTAATTAAATTAATATTACTTTGAACAAAGAAAAAAAGCACACCAATAATTATTATTTCAATAGTTTTAACATAGATAATCTATCTACATTTCAAATGTATATCTGATCCATTTTACTACTCCATTATAACAATAAAGGTTTCAAGAAAAACAACAAAACACAAGCAATGCCATAATAAATTAAATAACATCAGTAGCAAACCTCAGGTAAACCACTCTTCACCAACAGAACAACCCATTTGTATTGTAGATATAGACAAATTATAATTATCTAATTCTCCCTACAATCACAGAGATTATTGTGAGCTTATCAAATCAGACACCGGATCAAACAGAGTGGCCTTGGGATTGGTGCCTCTGTCCCCATTGACTAGAAGGTCCCTGAGCAGAATTACCTTGTTGCATCCATGACAGAAAGTTAGGAGGTGCGGGTGGTGCAGATGAAGCCGGGCCAGCAAAGGCACCTTGCTCCGAGCCCCCAGACGGGATGTTATTAATTAAGCCCCACCCTGCTGCCTGATTCAATGCTGCTGCCACCAATGCTTGGTTGACGGGCAATCCTCCCATTCCCAGTGGCATACTCCCACCTTGACCCTGTCCACCTCCGCCGGCTACAGCGGTTTGACCATGTTGTCCTGACATACTCAAAGCTTGCATATTTACCATATCTATGTTACGGCTACTCCAAGAATTGTTGTTCGAAGCATTGTGTGGGTGTCCCTCTTCGTAATTCCTGCTAGGTAAGTTCCGTTGATTGGCTCCACCCTTGTTTTGTTTGGGTGATGCATTGGACACGTTAACAGAGACACCTTTGATGATGTGGTCTTGACCACACAAACTTTGTGCTACTTCCGGATCCAAGAACGTAATGAAACTAAAAGCCCGGAATGGCTTAGGAATAAAGACATCTGTCACCTCTCCAAATTGGGAGAAATACTCTCTTAGATCGTTAGCTGTTAATTCTTCAGTGCAGCGGCCGACGAATACTTTGCACGGCATGGACGTGACGGAACCCTCTTTCGAGTTTGGTATCCGCACGTCACACCATCGGCCGTCAATCATGTGTCGCTGCGCCAAAACTCTCATTTGAGACGTATAAGATGAAAATCGGATGAAAGCGAACCCCTTGGACATTCCCGTTTTTGGGTCTCTCTTGAGCTGTGCCATCAACACTTCTCCAAATTTCTCAAAATACTCCCTCACAGTCTGTTCGGTTGCTTTCCATGGTAAGCCCAGAACTATTAAATCGGAGCACAGGTTGTCATTTCGCTTACTTTTGGATGAAGAAATATCGGAATTTTCGCCCGATTTGCGTTTATTCTCCTTAGGAAAGCTGCAGATGTACAGCTGATTACCCCATCCTTCTGGAGGAGGATACAACCTACCGTCTCTTAATCGGATTCCGCGAATGTTTTTAGTTTCGGGATGTCGATATCTTAGACCACAGCAACCAGGAAATTGCGCGGAAACTGTCGTTAACATTAAAGTTCCATCTTCTTCGATTGGAAGTTCTATGGGTTCTTCATTTTCGTCTTCAGCCACGGGCAAGTACTCGAAGGACATTATTTCTTAATCATGAACAATATTAAATAATAATTGGTAGAAATAAACACAGATATTACACTTAAGATTAAAAAAAACTGTACAATTTCTATTTCTTATAAATATAAAATTGTTTAAACGTCAGCCACGGGTTAGGAACCCATTGCAATTTGCTAGTTGAAAACATAGCAGGATTAAACGAACTTGATATTTTTTCAAGGTAAAGATAAGGAAAATTCCTTTCTGAACATGAATCAAATATACTTAGTCACGCTATAGTAATAGACAAGACAACTTTCTAAAATAGACATTTTATAACAAGTGTTGCCAGACCTTTGTCCATAGATTAAAAGTCACGGGTATTAAAAACTAAAAATGTAGTCATATATAATTTATAGACTATCATACATTATCTATGACATCGGCCCAAAAAGTCAATTGCGTTTTTTATTTATTACTTCCTTCATTTTTATTTATTTGAAACTAACTTTATAAAAATTGTATAGTAGGTACAAGTTTTTGTCATCATATAAGCGCGTAAAATAATTTATGTCCCATAATTTGTCACGGTATCTTTTCGACTGAGAATCCTGTGCAATTTGAGATGAACCAAAAAGTTATCTGCAGTGATGATAACAAATTACATAAAAATATGGGTGCTACTTCAAGAAGACTATTAGGCATCTATCATTTATTATAATACAAAATTCTCACAATTGATTTGCGTATTGCTATGATATAATTACAAATGTAAAATGATGTATATAAATCAGAATAACTTTAGCCCAAACCTACCCTAGCGCGATTTTGATGAAAGTGTAATAACTGGTTTTCAAACTTTATATTCCACTTTTTACTTACATTTTACTAAAATATTTACATTTATTTTCTTTGGGTACATTTTACCGTGCCATCATGGCTCGAAAAAAAAACGAAATCAAATTATCCAAAGTACTATTACTTTATGCAAAAAGTTGAAAAGGGCTGGATTTTTTTTCTGTAAATAGGTAATATTTGGAGGAATATATTGTTATTTCTCCAAGAAATAATATAAAAGCAATAAGATTGCTCAATGACAAAAAAGATAAAAAATAAGAATGTTATTTTGTTATTATAAAGTATGATTACATAGCTATGGAATGGGACAATTTTTTTTACATTTTCATCACAAGTTTTATTGTATTAAGCAGTGGTTTAATAATTTGGATGTTTTTATTCATTTTTTCAACTTTATGTCCAGTCGTTAAAGAAGTTAAAAAAACAAGTTAACGTTACTTACGAATGATTACAATTTTATAATATGGTTTGAAACATAAAAATGTAGTTATTTAGTATATTAAACATACATTTTAATTTTCACTATGTTGGTGGAACTAAAATTTTGGAAATAGGTGCGTATAAAAGAAGCTTTCTCCAATTATAACCCCACAGTATAATTTTCTACTGCGTCTTGGGTGCCATGGGCACACATATAAACGAATACACAAATCCGGATAGAAATCTAAATTCATCATTTGTCAGGCCGGGGATAAAAACTTGGGACCCACTGCGTGTTAGACCGGTATGAGCCCCGCTCCGCCATGAGTAGTTTATATAAATGTAACAAAAACAAGTTTTTAATATTTTTAATGTATTCATCAAAGTATTCAGAAAAAGTTAATGAGTAATGACTTTAATAATAGTGAAATATAGTACCTAATTACATATACCTAGTTCGTATTTATTTTATCACGATTACTTACTGAGTAGGTAAAAGGGGTAATAATTAACCATCGACTAATATTATATTTTATCGATTCATAGTATCTTATGTAATTAAAAGTGAAGGCTAATTTGGCAACACTCACAAGACAAGACGATTCTTTCATATTCTGTGGACATAACATAAACGTATAATATTTGATGCATTGTTTTTAATGTATTTATCTTTTTGATTGCATGTATTTAAGGCAAATCGTTTTCTCTGTCCATTAAGATATCGGAAATAGTAATCCGCTGTAACATACCTGGATAATGCTTAGTAGCTAATTTCAACATAACCTGCATGTCAGTAGTCAAACAAAATTCGTAATTTATTGTTCACGAGATGTGCGGTTACTGATTTGTTGAAATGTGATATTGTTTTAAGTGATTTCAGTGGTTCTTTAATTTTACTATGGATGATGACTGTAAAGATTACAGGAAAAATAAACCACAACAAAAGCTGTACAAACCTGGTAGTGGCCCTCTTCGGCGATCTAGATATGGCTCGGATGCTAAGATGGATTCATACGATCTAGAAAACGGTCATAGAGTGCGAAACCACAATTTCTACGGATCTCAAAACTCAGTTAACGGTGAAACTCAAAGTGACAGTTCTCGTGAAAAACTTGCGCCAAACAGCCGATATAAAAAAACAGAACAACAATTGTATGTGCCTAGAGCCGCGGACTCGTGTTCAGACGGCGATAGGCAAGCAAGGTTGCCAGGGAAAAGTGATAATTCTAGTCAATACAACAATAGAAGAATGTCAAATAAACATGACAAACATGGACCGGGTGGAACAGGCTCATTCCCTAGAGGTGCACCTGGAAGGGATTATCATTACAAGGATGGAACAAACAATGATGTTAATTTTAATAGACATTATAGACAAGCATCTGAATCAAGATCAATATCACCCGCTCATTCTATGCAAGAGAATAGTTCTGTAGACCGCAATCGAGACAGCAGAAGCATGGAAACATGGGCAGGGAGGCAAAAATCAGGGGCAGGTGGGAAACCTCCCTCTGGACGACGTAATTCAGCCGGCTATCCCACTGATTCCAGACCAAAACACATTGTAAATTTAGAAAATATACCTCCAAGATTTAGGAAAAAATATTTAGAACAATCCGGTCATCACAGCTTTGAAAGTGTTGACCAGTTAAATCGAGATAGATACAATGTGAACCATATGAGTCAATCTGCATACAATCCAGGCCAGTTTCAGAATACTAATGCAGGCTGGTCCCAAACATTGCCATCTAGGGGGCGAGGTAGACTAAGAGATAATGAACACTTTGATAGAGAAAAATTTGTAAGTTCATTTATGAGAAATAATGATGTCCAACATTCAAGGAGGTCCACACCGAGTAGTTCATATATGAACTTATACGATCCTAGTATTTCAGAAGATAGGGTTGTAACTGAAACACCTGTTGTAGTTAACAGTGTTCATGATATTCAAGGAGATGTCGGTAACATTGGTAAGTTTGTATCAAATGAATACAAAGTTAGATACATAAGGAAGTTGTACTTTTAATATAAACAATTTTATCATTGTAGTTCCTAATAACGGAATTAGCACTGAGGAATCACATGACAACAAGGAAATTGAAAATACAGAAGAGCTTAAGAATGACAGTGAATCAACATCACATATTTCTACAAATCTTTCCGATATGACAAATTTGGTAAGTCACTTAATGCAATCAACAACATACAAAAGTACCTAATACATAAAAGATAAAATGTTTATTAATGAATTATTAAATATATATTAGGACTGGACTGAGGAAGTAGAAAAGAATATAAAACTTGATGACATGTGTGACACATCTACTAGTTTCTCACAAAATATTAAGCCAACTGTGCCAGTAGAGGTTAAGCCAATTGAAACACGAGAATCCAAGAGAAGTGGCAAATCACGCCGTAGAGATAAAAGGTAACTATTATAGCCTATGTTATACTACTCGTGGGGTTTTTCCTGTAATAAGGAATGATTACAACAGTTCAAAATCATTAATATGTCTTGTATGAATTATTTTTTTTAGGGAAGAATACTAAAACTTTATTAATGTTTTTGTATATTAGTTTGTATGTGTTTTCCTTTTAACAGTTCAAATTTAACTTCATTAGTCTATGAATATCTAGTTCTCTAAATATTTAACAATATATTCTACTTTCATCACTATAATGTTGAAATATTTAACGGTGTAAAAAATATTACAGCAGAAAATTGAAAAATGAGATTATATTCCTACTAGTTTATCGTTGGGGAATTACTGCATAATATTATCATTGTAGTAACATGTGTACATTTTCTTTGAACAGAAGCTCAAGTAGAGGACAAAAAAATTCTGAGAAAAAACCAGAAAGAAATAGACGAGACAGTAATGTAAGTGTCAATGTGTATGAGCCTGAGAGGATCAGAAGGGATAGTAATGTGAGCATCCAGCATGAAGCTGTACTATCAGGACTAAAACAAAGAGAACGGGAGAGACGAGACAGCCACAAAAGTAACAGGTCTTCTACTATTGGCAATAGCAGAGATGATCTTGATCGTTGGCGATCATTGAGATCTTATAGTAGAGAGCAGAGTACAGAAAGGTTAGATCATAAAGTTTTTAAACCTTACTAGCTTTATAGGAGTAATGTATAATTCTAATAAATACTACCAGTATACCCATAGACAAAGAATTTTAATATGTGGATGTGATTTTTATGTTTGAATTTCCAGAAGAATTGTATCACAGTGTAATAGCAGAGACACATCAACCAATCGTGCTGTAAGCCCCAAGGATAGTGAAGGTTTTAGGATACCTGCTTCAAAATCATCAAATTGGTCAGCTGCTCAACCTCAGGTTTCCGATTTACTTTTTACATTAGTTACCATGATAAATATTATTTAATTTTATACAAATTTAAACATTCTTTACTACATATTTTTTGAGTCGTATTAGGAAATAATCGCTTCAAGTTTATTCCTAAATAGGATTATGTACAAGAGACATAAATCTTTTTAAAAGTTTAACAAATTGAATGAGGTGTGTATAAAATTGCTTTATTTGTCAGAGGAATTAAAGTAAAATATTGGATATCTAATCATTGATCCATAATTAACTTACTCAGACATTGTACGCAGTAAATGAGATAGTGAGTATTTCCAGAAGAAGAGCAATGGAGCTTGGGGTAGCGGCCGTCAATCGAGCGCTGAACGCAGGCGTCATTCGCCGACGCCCAGTAACGTGAGCGTGAGTGGTGAGGGCGAAGGTCATTCCGGCGGCGGGCGTCGGTCTCGCAAGTCCGGACGCCGCAAAGGACGCAATGCGGAGAATGTGCAACCCATTACCCATACACACCATGCCTCTACGACCACCAATTGGCGCGAGGAAATTCTTGAGTCCAAGAAGCAACAAGGACAAGACAGGTAATATATTCCTGTATATTGTAATGTAATGGTAACTCAATGTTAGGTGTAATGCATTTTTTAGTTATGTATGTTTTGTTATAAATATTTAGTGTTAATTAATTATTTGGCAAAATATTCTACTGTAATGTAAGTTAGATTGTGCTAACCATTTTTTATTACATTAAGTTGAAACAAATTCTGTTTTTATTTTTTAGACACCCAGAAAATACAAACCAACGTAACAGATTAAATAGTGTGCTGTCAGAAAAATCCGTATCAGATTCCTCTACTTCTCAACCAGGCTTAATAGTGCTACCTCAAAGCTCTGTGACTGACCTACAGAAAGATCAAGGGTAAGATTTAGATTTCTTCGTGCTGTAAAAGTAAGCACATAAGTACTACCAATAATTATAATATAATAACGTATATGTTTTACTTTAATTTTCAGACGTGCTGGTTCTGTTGATAATCACAAAACTTTATATGATTATCATAATCCCTCTAAACCTATAAGAGTACAAACAAATTTAAACAAAATGGATATAAGAATGGACAGAGGTGAGTATCATTAATAATATTGTAATACTTTGGGACTGACTGTAATTCCATTATTTTTGTTATTTGTTTTATCTTTTAATCTTTGTAGCTTTGCGAGCAAAATGCGACACCTAATTCTTAACTCCGACACATTACGTGTGCGTTTTTGCATTGTTTAATTACACAATAACAATAACCTAAATAGTGGCACCGCGAAAATTAACGACAAATTATACTATGTGTATAATTTTTAAACTAGCTTTATAGCCTTAAAATAATGTTCTAGTTTATTACTATTTTAATAATAACAATATAACCAGGCTAAGAAAAAGCAGTTAACATTTTATTCTTTTGTTTGTCAATCACATTTTTTGATAGCTATGGACGAGCTTGTTAACGCTAAAAATCAAATAATCTAGTAATAACCGATGATGGATTGGAACATTATATGTGATTTGTTAATAATAAACTTTATATAAAGCAGGTCCAAGAGAGTACCCCGGTGGCGGGGGCTACGAGCCGGGCGAGCCCCGCGACGCGGCGGGGCGGGCGCGCGGCTCGCGGCACACGGCGCTGCTGCAGGGGGGGGGCCGCGCGGGCGCCGTGCTCAAGATGCACACCATGCGCGGCCCGCTCGCGCTCGCCAGCCACTGGCCTATCGTCTACGAGACCAGGTAATAACGGAACAAGTACTGTGACACGGTTCAGTTGTGAACTACACTGGCCTTGGCCTATCGTCTACGAGACCAGGTAATAACGGAACAAGTACTGTGACACGGTCCAGATGTGAACTACACTGGTCTTGGCCTATCGTCTACGAAAGCAAGTAACAACAGAACAAGCGAGGGCCGTGATGCGGGTCCGAGCGGGTTTCATTGATGCGGTATGGACGTAGTAGATAATTAAGCAATCTGAGAAAGGCTACTACCGACACTGTGTGGATTGTGTAAATTTCACGTAGCTTATTAAACTTTTTTTCCACAGTAAAGGATGTGATATTTTCTAATACGCAGATAATGTAATTTAAAAAATTATAGGTGCATGCCCGGAATTGACCTTGATATCTGACCGAACCTCATTACTGCTATATAGTTTTATACATTGTAATGGTATAATTATTCTTTTCCAGGAAAGTTCTACAAAACGCTCTCCAAAGACTCCTAATGTCTGATCTCAAATATTGCCAAGCTGAAAATGTAGAACAGAAATTTTGGAAAATACTATACTATTTGTTCATCGAAAACTTACGAAAGAGTGTAACGCAAGTTTCTCCAGAGGAGAAACTGGAGATTGTTAAACTGATAAACATTATAATTGACGAAGGAAATGTGTTCTTCGAAAATCTCGTTCAGATGTTAGAAAAAACATATAAATTTAATACCGATGACTATCTTAACGATAATCACGCTATGCCGCCAAAAGGGCTAGGATACGTAGGCCTAGCTCTGATATCAGTTCAAAAGTTATATGTGTTCCTAGGAGATTTGGCAAGATATAAGGAACAAGTGAATGAGACAAACAATTTTGCAAAAAGTAAATCTTGGTACACAAAGGCTCAACAAATAAATCCCAAGAATGGACGGCCATATAATCAGCTGGCTATATTAGCAATATATGCAGTAAGTATCTTATTAATGTTATATTATTTAGTACAACAGATTTAGGGATTTAGAGTTTTAAGCCTTTGAAAATTATGTACCCTCGGTGTACTTTACGGGAGTGACAAAATTTAAAAATTAGAAAACCTTTTTTGACTGATTTTAGATTGATATTATTTAATAGCATCGCCTCAGCTGGGTCAAGAAAATCCATCCATCACTGATGTAATGTGATACACATTGTTATGATATCTTTAAGTAAGATGCTATTTTGAAGGAAAACTTCACGAGTTTCCATTTTGTTTCAGAGAAGAAAATTGGATGCAGTCTATTATTATATGCGAAGCTTGATGTCTTCAAACCCATTTCAATCAGCTCGGGAGAGTTTAATATCATTATTTGATGAAAATAGGAAGAAGGTATATATTTTACGGAATCTTTATAAATTGATTCATATTTGGTTAGTGTCCAAGGCATTTTAAGAGATTTTCGAATAACCTAGATATTTAGAAGGTACTTCATATATTATGGTAACCTTAATTTTGTTTTTATACAATTAGTAGTTCTGATTATCATCATTGAAAGTTCAATTTTATTGTTATTCCATTAAAACATCTTTAAATCAATAAATAATCATTCAAATTTCAATTAGCCGCATCAAAATCCCTTTCCATGCTGTGCCGCTATGGAGTACTAGTGCGTAAGGGTCTTTTATAAAAGCTTTAAAAGCAAAATAGGTACCACACCAGCGTCCTTTTTTGCATTAATATTATTTTATGAATTGTGTTGCACAGTTCGAAGCCGCGGAGCGCAAACGGCGCGCTGCATTGGAAGCGGCGCGGGCGGCGGAGACTGGAGAGGCATCGGCTGGGGGTGTGGGGGGCGCGGGGGGTGCCAGCG